>BMAO01026872.1:0-31845 GCA_019973975.1 Trichonephila clavata | reverse complement strand
ATTTAAGAACCGAAATACAAGTATATTAAGAACTATTAAGAACCGAATATTAAGTATTCTTAATTCAAGTATTGCATTTAAAACTGAATATTTTTCTTCATGCACTATACATATAGTAATCATATTACATGTATTTTAAAATCGAGCAACAAAAACTGAAACTTGTTAAAAATGTCCCATTTTAAAACTGAAAAAGATTAAATTTTATGTACAGACCTGGCAATTTTTAGCTTAAGTTAGTATATTAATATTACTTGTACATAAATGCTTTGCGTTTCAAAACTTTTCTAAAATATTAGTTCAAGATTAAGCTGAATAACATGTCATCGTAACGAATGTTATCAATATTATGCAAAAATATTTTTTGAATTAAAAAAAAAAACCTTTCACAGTCATATTTAACTAAATCAGTGTTTTAATGTCGAACATACATTGGAATTTAACACATTGAAAAGTTATTCCTCTAAGGGCATTATAAGTTTTTGTTTTATGCTTTTACAAACTTTAAATGCGATTTTCTTGGACTTTTAATTTTGAAGATATAAGTGTTTCCCCTATAAGAATTTTTTCTGTTAAAGAAAGTCTGAAATTTTTTGTAGATCCTCCCAAACGTATGTTCAATAAAAGTTAGTATGGATTTAAATCTGGGATCTCTAGCTACATTTTTTTTAAAAAATGCGAATGTTAATATCTTAAAAACTTTCGTGTTTTTTCAGGTTTAGCTAGAAAAATAATTATTAAAAAATCAACAACAATATTATGGATAACAAACTAACATATTTCAAATCCATCCTAACTTTTGTTTTCAAATAATCTAAAAAACATGTATCACTTAAAATGACTAAAAATTTTAAAAATTGAGTATTTTATAAAAATTTAAAAACTTATAAAAAAATCTTCATTTTTTAAAATTGTAAAATAATGGCTGGCCAAACTGACTTTCTACTTTCAGAACCCCAACTTCATAATATAATCTGAATGCAAAATATAAAAAAATTTTAATTGTTGCTGTCTCCAAGAAAATATTTTGAAAAAGGTTAGGACTATTTGCCTGGAAGTTCTCCTAAATACAGCAGTAAGGCCACGAACAATCCGAAGAATTTGTGTCTGCCTATGTCATCGTGCACTTAATGCTAAATAGCAATCATGTGCAGATGTCGATGATTGTGTGGTGACCTTGGCTGACCTTCCTGGAGACTTGTTTGGAATTGATCAAAAATCCGGGAAACCACTTCAGGCCACTTATGATCACCGAGCCAACTCCAATTGAGATTGGCCAGCTTCATCATTACACTAAGCATTAAAAGTTTTTAAAATGAAGTCACTCAGACAAATTTCGAGCTTAGAGCTTATATTAAATTATGGCATTATGAGACAATACGAGGGCTGTTAGTGACGTCCTTTTAAACCATGAACAAGTGGCGAGAACGACACCTGAGCCAGCTCCCCTCTCACTGATTTTTCACACCACGCCAACTGGAAAACTTCAAGCCTCAACCCTTCGGAGGGTCTTTAGTGGTGAGAGACTCGAACTCATGACCTGCCAGTCAAGAGTCCTTAACCATGATCACAATATCCAAGTAAATTTACTCTGAACTTTCTGCTGAACCACTCGTGATGTTAGACTTCATATATATATTATTACGCACACATTGATTGTAGTTCTTATGAAAGGATTCAGAAAATAATGGGATTACCTGCAATTATTTTTATCATATTATTTATTTCATCGATATGTGATACGTAAAACCATTCATAAAACAGCTTTAACCTGATTTATTGGTTTGCAAACTTTCCCTTTTATGATAAAGCTTTTAAACTATAAATAAGAGGGCGTAAAAAGTATATATATATATATATATAACAGCATTTTATATTATTACATACATGACATTATTCATATCAAAAGTAATTCATATGATACAATAAAAATAAATCTGTTCAGTTGATACATTGAAAAGCCCATTAAACTTAAATAAAAGCAAATAATCACATAGTTTTTTTTTCTATTACCATATTTTTTTTATTTAATATATATCATATTTTATTCCCTGGATAATTGTAGAATTTCTTGCAGTCAGATTCTATTTGAAAAATTCTCATTCTTTCCAAAGAACATCTCACCTCAGATTAGACAAAACTCATTTCCATCCCTCCTGGTCCAATCTCCTATCACAAAACCAATGACACCCCTAAACCTCAACGGATAACAATAACACCCCCAATATATCATTTGATCTTTTGGAAAATCTCCCACGGATTCATCTGGTCTTTTGAATCCAACAGGTCTCTGACGCAGAGCATCGGATTTCTGGAATAATGAAGGCACCAAAAAGCGGATTAAAGAACGCCGCTGATTTCCCTAGACCCCGGATTATTTCAGAGAAAAGGCGTGATTACGAGAGCATTTGCCGTTTCATAATACCACGCGGTGGTTTCCACATTTGTATGTGACCACAATACGCTTTGGTGGGTCCGGTTTTAAAGAGAGGAATATTTTCTTTAACACGCATCTAGAATTTTGATTTATTTGTTTATTTGTTTTGGATGTTTTATTCATTTTTTTTTCCGGCACAGGTTTGTAAGCTGATTGGTACTCCCGACATTTTTTAAAGATATTTTATGTAGGTCAGCGTTTGTCAAAGTGTGGGGCGTGATAATTCTACGAGGGGGCGCGAGCCTTTTAAAAGTCGAAAACAAAAATTATTTTAAAAAAAGTATTAATTTCCTGAAAGTAAACAAACAAAATATATTCTGAAATAATTAGAAAATAAAATACACATTTACAATTATAAATGTACCTCACAATGTATTTTATAATTAATTTAACAATACTAAGTTAAGAATAAGTTTAATAATTACCATTGACCCCATGGGCACGTCATATATAAAATTATATACAAAAATAAACCCTTGCCTAGATAATTTGTACGATTTATAATTAATCCCATGACTACCGATAAAAAGTTACGCGATTCACTTCCCAATACCACCATTTTCTACGTAGGGGCGATATATGACCGGGGGGGGGGATAAATAAAAGCAAATCCTCTGAAATAAGGAAATCCTTCACAAACACTGTCAAGGTCCTCTTATTGCATTCCAAGCCGTTCGGAATAACTTTATGGATAGCAGTGCACAGAAAAGTTCTTATTTCGAAAAGATTTATATATACATCCAGGCAATTAACGCTTTGGCTGAGGAAGTCATTTATATACGCCGGTGGCATTTAAGAGATTAAAGTCTTATTGTAACTTTAGCGTCAAAGTATAGTTTTATTGAATTCAATACATTGTTGTTGTAGGGGGGGGGGGCGATGAAAATTATGATGGAATATTGAGTCGCAAACATTGAAAGTTTGAGAAGCACTGATGTAGGTGTATTAAATTCCTTTTTGCTGAATAGGGTTGATTGATTTTTTAATGTTCCAACCCGAAGCAACTTGCGGGATATTGGGGATGGACCTCATCCCTCGGTGAAATGTAGAGGAGCAGGAACTTCACACTCCAAACTTCCACACCATGGGTTAGCAATATTGTAGCTCTGGTGTGCCAAACCAATCCTTCAATACGATTCAGGATGCTACTCAGCAGAAACATTTGATACAATTCAATTCCCATTGCATGCAGCCAGAGTTTCATTATTAATTTTGCTTCAATTGAAGATATTTATTAACATTTGAAGCAAAAGATATGAACTTTAATTCTTTCTTCAACATAAAAAATAAAGTTGTAAATATACTATGCATTATCTAAGCTTTAAACATAATAATAATAATAAAAAAGGAATAAACACAATACAAAATATAAGTATTCCCTCCATATATAGTTAGCGACCGCGGTAGACTAGTGGTCAAGGTCATGGACTCATGGCTGGCATGTCATAAGTTCGAGCCCAGTACCGCTGAAGATCCGCCTTAAAGAAGGGTCCGATGCACGTCAAATATGTCGAGGCTCAAACGTAGTTGGTATGGTGCGGAAATTTGGAGAGAGGGGTGCCAGCTCAAGTGTCGCCCTCTTCACTTGACCATGGATCAAAATTACGATGTCTGTCTTCAAAAGGTCTCGTGTAGCTGAATACTGTGACGTTAATATTCACTCATCATATACAGTAAAAAAAAATTAGAATTTTAATGCAAACCTTGTCCCTGCACCGCTGTAGTTCATTTCGTAATATTAGAGATATAATTTGTGACATAAAATTTGACCCCTTTTTTCGGATTTAAAGGGTCCTTTTTTTCGGATACTATTTGACTCTTTTTTTCGGAAACTATTTGACTCTTTTTTTCGGATTTCTCAGTGTAGTCACATTAATGTGACCACTTTTCAAAAGCCAGAATAACCACCTTTTCCAGAGTGGACTGCTGTGAGACGTGCAGGAAGAGAGTCAATTAGGTTTCTGGAGGTGTCTACTGGAATGTTGAGTCATGCCAATTCCAGTACCGTGGCCATCTGTGCTAAATTACGCGGGTGAGAATCCATGGCGCGAACAACCCGATCAAGATGGCCCCACAGATTCTCGATTGGGCTTAAGTCGGGTGAGTTTGCTGGCCAGGGGAGAATGTAAGGTTATCCACACACGTACACTGCCAGCTTCGCATTGCCCTGTTGGTAAATGTCATCATCTTGAGGAAAAACAATGCGCATATAGGGGTGGGTATGGTCCGCAAGGAAAGATGCGTACTTGTATTGATTCATCGTAACTTCCTTAATGATGGATGAACCCAGGGAATGCCGGGAAAACATTCCCCAGACCATAATGGACCAACTTTCTCAATTATTACAGGGCGTTTGCTTTCAAAGGTTTCACACCGTATACACTAACGTCCATCTGTCTGATGGAGCATAACGCTGAACAGTAATTTGGGAGACACTGTTTGTTTCATCTGGGCGGTCAGTTGCTCAACGGTAGCACGTCTATTCGCCTGAACGCATCTCCGCAGCCGTCGTTCACTTCTGACATTTATGACCCGTAGTGCAACACATTTGACACGTCGCTGAATTTGCACAGTCTCATTTTGGCATGCATGGTATACTTTTACCACGGAGGGACGCAAACAGTTACAAAGCCGTTTCAGAAATGCTTCCATCCATGGCCTGAAAGCCAATGATCGTGTCGTTTTGGATGTTGGGTGAATCACTCCGTTTCTGCATTACGCCAACGATTGCAACATTTTCCGAAGCCCTCACTCACCTTTATATACTCTCAACCGCACTGTGCTGCCACCAGCCTTCTGTAACTAATTATTTAACGTCCATGTCGAAAGAACGTTGTGGTCACAATAATGTGAATGGGCTGTGCATTTTTTTCTTTGAAAACAGATTTGTCCTCATACATATTTAAAACCAAAAACAAAAAAAATTTTCTTCACCGCCAATGACCATCCAACAATTTAACCTATCTGCGATTTATCGTTAGTTATCTTCCAGATCTTACGTAATTCCTTAAATGTTGCTTCCCATGATTCTGAAGACGTTAGTTCCTTAAGTTCCATTTCAAAATTTTCAACTCCCCCCCCCCTCAAAAATTGACAAATAGGTAGAGGGGTATAAAGCACCACTGAGAATTGTACATCTGCAAAATGTGGCATGCGTGCTACAGGTTATGACGTCCGGTATGGTCAAATTTTTGTTAAATTCGATTTGACCTCAATATTCTAATGGATTAGATCAGGGGTACTCAACCTTTTTTCTGCCGAACCGTATACATATGTTAGTTATTTCACGTGGGCTTCATACACATGATGGCTATTTCACGCGGGCCACAACAAGAGGATTATTGGAGGGGGGGGGAGAAATGCTTTAAGACCCAGATAACATAGAAAATTTAAATTGTGGAAATAGATCAAAATATTAAAACTTCTATTTGCTTTTTTAAAATTTTTTTTTTATATTTTTTTATTTTTGTCACTGAATTTTTCTAAATTGGAAGCATTTAAGAATCATTTTGTCACAATTTCTGTATTAGTAAACGGTTTCAAATGACTACCAATGACATAACAAAGTTCATGGGGTGCCCTTGTTATCACTGTGACATTACCACTGACAAAACACTTTTTTCGGTTGTAAAGATTATTTAAGAAAGCCTATTTATACCATCTCTTGAAAGAGATCTTCAAGGAAAAGTGTCTGACACTTTCAAACAATTACTGAACCATGTTTGTTTTTTACTACAAAATAGTAAACTTCCCAATCGTCTTGAAACAATCCATTTTCTTCGAATATTTTTCGCTTGCAAGATATGAAAGATAGTTAAAAATAAGTTCCAATCATACAATGGTCGCTACTCCAATGTTGTCTATTATGACTAATCAGAAGGGAAAAAAATTAGATTCTCATACATACGACATCGACATCAAAAAGCAAAATTGTTGTATTTGATATTTAACAAGGAATTTCCCACACATTTTCATAAATAAATGAATTTCTCAGAGCAATGAGCTATGACTGGGTCACTTAAAAAGGCTCGTTGTGCCGCAGGTTGAGTATCGCTGGATTAGACTATAGAAGAAATAGAAAATTTAAAGCTCCTTGAGACGAAAGCATTCAATTACATTTCGAATAACTTGAATCTGATACAAATACCGGATGGCTTTAATTAAAGTTACACTATTCAGAGACCTGTAGAACCTTTTCTGCTTATCGGATTTTGACGAAATATGGAATATATGCTATAGGGACCACGAAGGAAAGATTTATGCACTGAAAAATAGTACAAATTTTGACCACCAGGTGGCTTTTATCGATTATTCCTTACGCAAATAAATATATTAACGATGACAAATGCACGCTGAATGATTCTGTGGCAATGACTTCAAGTTTATATAGATGTTTTACTGATTTGTGTAAGAAATATTCGATAAAAGACTGGTGGTCAAAATTTTTACTAATTTTTCTATTGCAGAAATCTTTTCTCTGTGGTCCGTATAGCATATATTTCAAGTTTCATCAAAATCCGATTCTCAGGACAGGTTCTACAGGTCTCTGAATAGTGTAACTTTAATTAGGTATAACCACCCGGTACTTGTAAAGAATGTAACGAAAACTTGCTAACTCGTAAATATAAGTCTTTGAAACGAATAAAAGTTATAAACATAACACTCTCTTTATCTACCGACAGTACTCTTGTGCCACTCACTTTAAAATTACACTGCTGTTTGCAAAAAATGCAACACCATCAAGGAATCATCAGAATTAAATGAACCTTGCAGCAAATATCAATTATAGGATGTTACGTAAAATAGTAAAGTTTCAGAACCGCAGCGCGCTCTGAACTGATGTTGAAAGCGTATGAATAGAGGTTGTAGCGGACATTGAAAGTAGTTATTGATTATTTGTTAGTGGCAAACGTTTATTGAGACTTAAGTATGCCTCCACGACGAAATAAGGAGAAATTCCAATAACTTACGGAAATTGAACGGGGAGGATTATCGGCCTTCGAGAAGGAGGTTTTCCTATCGCACAATAGGAGCTCGTGTGCAGCGGAACAGTTCCAAAGTGATGCGAGTTTGGAAGCAGTTGACCGACGAACACCGAACAACTCGAAAAACTGTCAGTGGACGAAGGAAGGTGACGTCAGCGCGTGACGATGGACACCTGCTTCGCATGGCGGTGAATGACCGTTCAACTTCCTCTAGGGAGTTGGAAGCACGTTGGTCTACTGCTACAGGTGTACTAATGTCAGCTTCCTCAATTCATCGACGTCTGCTGCACTGTAGATTGCATGCAAGTGTTCCTTTATACAGGATCCCCCTCACGTTTCTATCACTTGGAATGTGTGTTTCTTATACAATGAATGCACATTTAATGAAGATTTTATATACATACATATATATATATATAATAACTTATGTGAGCTTCAGAATATACGGAAGGTGATTCTAAACTATTGAAGGTACAGTATTATGTACTTCCACTCATACTTGGTGGCGATTTCAATATTAATTTCGATAAATTTGAAGAATTGAGATCAGTACAATTTTTAAAATCAAATCATATAATGTGGATGTTGTTTCTGGTAGAGCACTAGGGATGACTAGTTATGCCTACAATCATTGATGCGATGTTTTCACGATTCGTAAATTATGTTTCTACCGACGTGCACGTGTCATACTTTAGTTGGCACAAGCCAGTCACAGTGATTAATAATGGCGAGAATATTAATGTAACTAATACTCAAAGTGATATTAATAGTGAAGTTAATCAATCTTCTTAACAATGTGTTGTTGTTACTTATGCCACCTGTCTGACGTAGTCAGATCGAGGCCCACGAAATTCATCATGGCATCGGGCTAGATTGTACGCCTGTCGTTAGCCGTAGCCTTTGAGCACCATGCAGGTGACAGTACGATTTGGCTCGGTTCCACCCCAGTTTTGAGGGAGAACACACTGGAGTGGTCAGGGACCTCCCACCTCTCTTCCCCTTCCACCAACCTCACGAGAGGACTTGCGGCTCGACGGCTATTTAGAGTACCTCCATGCCGCAAAGGCACTATACATTTACAAACATCCATACCTTCTCCGGAATTCGAACCCAGGCCCTACGGCACAGCAGTCAGCGTCGCTAACCCACTATACCGGATCTTAACAATGTACTCATAGTATATGAGTAACATATATTTTGTAACAGAATTGATGTATATTATTTATATATATATTTTTTATGAATCAATATGAAAAATGTAAATGGAATAAAGAAGATGCTGCAGGCTTTCAGTATTATATGAGATAAATTTTTAATACCCTTTTAGTAGATAAGAAATGCCGATTCTGCGGTAAAAGGCGGGGCAAGTGGGGCAGACGGGGCAGGTGGGGCAGGCGGTCGTGATAAGAAATGCCGATTCTGCTGTAAAAGGTGGGTCAGAGTTGAGTTTTTTTCCTCCTGCTGTTGAGTTGAGTTGTTTTTCACCTGCTATTGATTTGAGTTGTTTTTTAAATGTGTAAAAAATTTAAGTATAGAATGTTAAAAGTGCTCATGGCGCCAGCTATTGATTAAAATATACACTAATTATTGGATTGAAAAATGGTTGAAAAAAATAACACTCAAATAAAAAATAAATCTGGATTCAAACTCGCAGCCTCAGGACAAAATGTCTCCATTGGACAATAGTTTTTCAGTTATGCTAACCATTGTCCTATGAAGGCATACAGACCTGAAGAAAACTTAGGTTTATAATCTAATAAATTTAAGTTTGACGGCGGAGCAGATGGCGACATTTTTTTAAATCACTTTCTTAATTAATATGAAATAAAAAAAATATTTACATTGTTTTGATAACAAATATGATGTAGTGTACTCGTAATCTGTGTGAACGGGTTACGATTTAACTTGTCTTAGCTTGTCTGATCTTGATTCTACAAGATGGCTGTGTAATGTTTTAAATCGTTTTCTTGAATGTTTTTTATAATAATCTTTTTTGAAAAAATGAGCACTTTTTATTATTGGAACTTATAAATTATGTAACTGATGAATTTTTGAAAAATCTTTGCTTAGATAATATTTTAAGAGAAATGTTATGTCCAACTGATTATTTTGAATATTTTGAGGATCTGAATAAAAGGATTTTTTATATGCTTAATTTGAGTTAATTTGATTTTTTGTTAGTTTAATTTATGTTGATATACTTTCTTTTTAAAAATAAATGTGGGTATATTTTTTAAAACAGATTATCTACGAATGTTTAAGCGTAAATGATATTTTAAATACATTTCATACAAAAGTAAGAAAAAAAATACAGTATAAATATTTTTATAAATTTTATACGGTATTTTGTACCTATAAATCTGAATAAAATGGTTTCTTCTACATGCTTAATTTGAGTTAATTTTATTTTTTGTTAGTTTAATTTAAGTTGAAATAGTTTCATTTAAAAAATAAATATAAATATTTTCTTAAGAAATTATCTAAGCATGTTTAAGCACAAGTGATATTTTAAATATATTTCATATAAAAGTAAAGAAAATTTATGCTCATGTTTTTAAACATAAACCCTTTTCTTTTCCCAAAAAGTATGAATTGCATAACTATTCATAGTAATAGTCATTCAGTGAAGTCCTGTTCGGCGGTAACAATGTATCAAGATTTAGCAGCGTTTTACGAAAATCCCGAAGATCCAAGTAACTTCGGGGTGTGGAGGAATTACATCGCTCTTTTAAAGGGAAATATAGTAAAAAAGATGTATAACAATGGTTATCACAGAAAGATGCTTACACTCTTCATAAACCTGTTCGGCATAAGTTTCGGCGGAATCGAGTATTTGTAAGTGATATTGATCGTCAGTTTCAAGCGGATTTAGCCGATATGCAATCTTTAGCAGAAATTAATAAGGGTTATAAGTATTTGTTAACTTGCATTGATTTATTATCAAAATTTTCTTGGGCAGTTCCTCTGAAAGATAAATTTGAAAAAAGTGTAAAGTCTGCGCTAGAAATTATTTTTAAAGGAAGGAAGCCTATATATATAAAGTGTTGCAAACAGATGCTGGTAAGGAGTTTTTAAATAAAATAGTTCAAAATTATTTCAAAAATATGAGTGTAAAATTTTTTTCTACAAATAACGAAACTAAAGCTTGCGTAGTTGAAAGGTTTAATCGGACGTTAAAAACAAAAATGTGGAAATATTTCACTGAATTTAATACTAAAAATTACATCGACGTCATTGATAAATTAATGCACAGTTATAATCACTCGTATTACCGTTCAATAAAAATGGAGCCTCCTTCTGTAAGTAGGCATAACAGGAATCAAGTATTAAATAATTTATATGTTGATCTAAGAAATGAGAAACCTAAAGCCCCTAAATTTAAAATTGGGGATGTTGTGCGCATTAATAAGCACAAACTTCCCTTTAAAAAAGGATATGAACAAAACTGGAGTAGAGAACTTTTCACAGTTTATGAAATCGTGCAAAGAATTCCGATCGTTTATAGATTAAGAGATTTACAAGGTGAAGAGATTAAAGGTACTTATTACGAAGCAGAATTACAAAAAGTTGTCGAATCTGGTTTCTATCCTGTAGAGAATGTCATCAAATAAAGAAAAAGACGAGGAATCACTGAATATTTTGTTAAATTTTTAGGTTATCCCGAAAAGTTTAATGATTGGGTGACTGATATTCAAAAAGTATAAATAGTTAAATTTTTTTCTTAAGGACTCATTTTCAAAATGACTTTCTACATAATATTACTTTCTGATAGTTCTATGCATTTCTTTCCAGAAAACAAAATATATCCATTTCAAAACTCAGTTACCCTCCCCCATTTATTTAAATGGTGAATGGGAAGTGGGATTGTCTGAAATCATCTACCCTCATTCTTGGCTTAACGTAAATGAAACTAACAATTATTTTCGATACAAAGTGGTGACTCTCAAAGTGGGTGATACAAAGTGGGTAATATCTCTTCAGCCGTTAAGCAAACAATTGATTTGGTGTGTTTTGAAACAATGTTTGATATTATATCAGCCATACAGCTTGCTTTTCCCAAAAATCCTAGTCGGTTCAGAATAAATTACAATAACGCATCAAAACGGTTGGAAATTAATGCAATTAGAGGTAGCAGTCTTCATTTAGAGAATTTAGGCGAATTGTTAGGGTTCAAACGCAATGCAATCATAACGGGTAACATGAAAAGCGAATTCGTTGCTGATGCATGGTCTAATTTTTCGGTTTTTTAACGTTTACTCCGATCTAATTTCACATCAAATTGTGGGAGATACACAAGATCCTTTATAGCGAATCGTTCGAACTAAAGGTGAAGACAGGGAAACGATTAGTCAATATTATGATAGACCTCAATACTAACCTTTAGTGAGACACTCGTTTCAAACTATTCAAGCTTAACTGAGACTCAATTCAGGTGATTTTGTTCCCTTTGAAAGAGGTAAAGTGATCATAGTGTTTCATTTTCACATGAGACAAATACTATGAATAAAGAAGTGCATTTCTCATACCCTCATTTGAAGATAAAAGCACCAAGATGAGTGTACCATATGTTTGCTGTACTAAAAGATTTGAAGACCATTATGCAGGTCAGATCGGCTCGGGTCTGACTCATTACAAGGGCATTAGTTTTCAAAAGGTTTATGGAATCGGAGGAATATTTCGCCGATTGTTTAGAGCGGCCTTACCTTTTTTAGTAAAAGGAGGTAAAACTATTGGAAAAGAAGTATTAATAACAGGGAGTCGTGTTGCCTCTGATGTATTGTCAGGAGAAAAATTTAAAGAAGCCATAAAAACAAGAAGCAGAGAAAGTGGGAAAAAATTAGCTCAGAAAGCTATTGATAGAGTTCAATCTATGGTGGGGAAAGGACAGTATAAAAGAAAGCGTAAGAAACAGAAAAAAATCATTTCATCCAAAGCACGTAAAGTGAGTGTACGCGATATTTTCGATTCTTAAAAATGGCATTTATTCTTAAAGATTCTCCTGAATGTGTTAAATCTGAATTGGAACTTTTCAACTTACCCGGTACTCAAACAGTTATTCAAGATGGGCAGTGGAAACCATTTCACCCTCTTTCTAACGTTTTCAATAACGCACCTGTAGAATTTCACATTTCTGGAAGTGCAGAATATTACATAGATCTCAGTCAAACACAATTATATGTAAAAGCGAAAATAATAAAAGTGGATAATACGCCTATTACTAAAGATGATACTATAGGGCCTGTGAATTTATTTATACATTCCTTATTTTCTCAAGTAGATGTATCCTTAAATGATCGCGTGGGGTTTCCAATTCCAGTAATACATATATATCCCTATCGATCTTATATTGAAACTCTCTTAAACCATGGATACGACAGCAAAACTTCCCAATTAACGGCTGAACTATTTTACAAGGATTCTGATGATGGTCTCAAGAAAAGAACTGAATTTTTTAAAGAAAATGCAACTGTAGACATGATTGGTTGAATACATTCAGATTTATTTCATCAAGATCGTCTTTTACTCAATTTAGTGAATTTAAAAATAAAATTAATACGAAGCAAGCCCGAATTTTGTTTGCAAGGATCTGTAGGATTTAAAGTTGTTTTGGATCATGTTTCTTTATTCATACGAAAAGTTCGCGTGAATCCTGGAGTTATTCTTGGTCATGCGAAAGCGCTTGAAAAAACAAGCGCAAAATATCCCATTAACCGAGTTCTGTGCAAAGTGTATTCGATTCCTAAAGGAAGCATGTCTTTTATTCAAGATAACATATTTTCAGGTCAAATGCCGAAAAAAGTTTTTGTAGTATGTGTTGCTAATGAAGCTCTTCACGGCGCATTTTCAAAATCTCCCTATTAGTTTAAACATTTTAATTTAAATTTTGTTGGAGTGTATGTGGATGGACAACCAGTGCCTCACAATCCATTAGAACTCGATTTTTCTAAAGATCAATACATACGTACCTATCAAACTCTATTCGTTGGGACAGATCGAATGGGTCAAGACAGAGGTATATTTATTTCTAGAAAAGAATGTAAAGATTCAAATACATTATTTGGATTTAACCTCTCACCAGATTTATGTTCTTCAGGAGAACATTTAAGTTTGATAAAACATAGCAATTTGCGATTAGAACTAAAATTCAGCAAATCTTTAGAACAAACCGTATGTGTTATCGTTTTCACCGAGTTTGAAAATTTAATCGAAATAAACAACTCGAGAAATATCTTGTATGATTTAGGAAATTAAAGAATGGATGGAATGCAACTGTTTACAGTCTTGTCTCAAGAGAAGACTACATGCCCCTATTTTCAAGGAGTTTATTCTAGAGATACGCTCCCTCCTCTGCAAGAAAACATGTGCGCTATTGTAAATTCTGACGACTCATCGCAGCCTGGAACACACTGGTTAGCATTATTTGTGAATGATAAAAGAGAATTAGAATTTTATGACTCGTTTGGACAACCTCCTGCATTCTATAACATTAGTACTACTACCTATTTAGATGTATTATGGAATTCTAAAGTGTTTCAATCACCAACATCCAATGTTTGTGGACAATATTGTATTTACTTTTTATTCATACGCAGCCAAGACTATTCTATGAATTATATTTTAAATCAATTGCATATAAATGATTTTATTATGTATCAATTTGTAAAGAAGCGATATGGAGTAAGATTTGTGTTTAGAAAATAATAAAATGGAATGAAACTAAATATTTGTGTCTTATTTTTTCCTCAAAAAGTTAATACATTTTTTATAATAATTTTCCCCCTCAAAAATTAATATATTTTTAATAATAATCCCCCCCTCAAAATATTAATATATTTTTTTTTTATAAAAATTTTTTCCCCTCAAAAAATTAACATCTTTTCTATGATAAAATATTTTTTTTCCTCAAAAAATTAAAATATTTTTTATAATTTTTCCCCCTCAAAAATTAATATATTTTTTATAATATAATTTTCCCTTCAAAAAATTAATATTTTTTTTTATGATAAAAAAATTTTCCCCTCAAAAAATTAATATCTTTTCTATGATAAAATATTTTTTCCCTCAAAAAATTAATATTTTTTTCTATGATAAAACATATTTTCCTAAAAAAATTAATTTTTTTTCTATGGTAATTTTTTTTCCCCAAAAAATTAATATAATTTTATTTAATTACTTTTATTTATTTGAAACTTTTAAATTTTATCAAATTGATATGTTTTTACTTGAAAAAGAAAAATGTTCAAATCATAAAGAGACAATTGAGACAATTTTTTTTTTCAATCAAATGAAAAACATTTATTTCAAAGTTTCAATCATGCATTTCTGCGAGCATACATTATTGGTTTCTTGATAATTTTGTTATTCTGATACAATTTTTTATTTACATCTAGATGTTTCGGTAAATTTACATCATTCAAAACTCTTAAAAATACATATACACATACTACATGTGCCGATTTTCGGTTCCGTAGAAAATCATTTATGAGGAATACAATATTACTTCCTGGAATAACAGTGTTTTTGTAAATAATTTCACCATCAGAATTCTAACTGAAAGATTCTTGAAGCTTTAAAAACTGGAAAGTATTTTTTGCTTTTTCTTTATACCTAGGTGGAATAATTCTAAAAATTTCATCCTCAAACGCCCCTTTTTCTGTCTTTACATTCGGCCCTTTCTCTGTCTTCACTATCGAGCCTTTTAGATTTTCGCTTAATGATTCCATTTCTTGATTTTCCGATACAGATGTTTCAGTTGGAATTGATTCGGACTCTTTTCGATTTTCAACAGAAAAATGTGTATATTTTTGTAAAACTTGTAGATAGAGTATTGCTTTTTCTTCTTCCGTTAAATCCTTATTATGGAAAAGGTTTTTTATACGTTGATCAAGTTCCGATAAGTGCTCCGCTAATTGAACTCTTTCCTCGGGTACCAATACAAATTTTTTGCTAAAGTCCATTTTGAATTCAAGAGCTGATAACGGAAATAGCTGCTGGTAATAAAATTGATAGGAATCCTTCTCCTTTTTGAATTAAAATTTTCTTTTTCTCGTAAAGAGGTGTTTTTTTGTTAGAAAGCTTTCTTAAGCTTTCTTTATAGGGAGATAAGCGATTTTTTTTAATTTTAGTCAACGATATGTTACCACATAAAACATTCAGCACACACTCACACAAAGTTTTTATTTCTTTCTTTGAACACTTTTTCAAAATAGATTTTGAGTTTTTTGTTTTAGAAATTAGTTTTAAGAGCTCTAAAGTTGGTTCAGAACACACTGACATTTTGCAAACTAATGAATATTCATCGAACAATTTGAATCTATTTATTTGTTTCAAAGTAATGGGTTATCGGGGTTGATATACATAAAAAACATCTCCAGGAAACATACCTATGCGCACACGCAAGGATTTATCAGTTTCAGGTTTTAAATCAATAAGTAAGTATCCGTACCGTTTTGATGTGGCATCTGCGTAACATTCTTGAAAAAATTTCACTTTACGAGGATATAATTGTAGCCCCAAATGTGTAATTTGTGATTGATCTCTTCGATTCTTAAATAAAACAAGATAATGGGTGTTTAAAGAAATTTCTCTCATTTCTTTCCCTTTATGAAAAATATTCTGTACTACAAAAATTATACTTAAATTTCTGTGATGCGAATATTTCACAAATAATTTTGTTAATTGGGGATCATTCCCTAACTCGCCCATAAGATCATCTATAACAATTAACGCATCCGAGTACTGGTGCACATTAGATGGAATACCTTCATGAAAGGAAATATTCGGCATTTCTTTATATAATTTTGGTAAACCCCATAACACCAAACAATTTTTTTAGGAAAAGGTTTAATCATTTTATTTTCAATTAATTTTTTAACGAACTGACTTTTACCGCTACCAGATGGTCCAGCCAAGATTAAAGTAAATGGATGAACTAATTTGAGAGAATCCATGATTAAACTAAATAATTTTTATCAATGATGCTGCTATTTATACTACGAGTCGGTTAATTCTATAAATTTTATTTTGTGTGAAACAAAAAGAAAATTCATAAATTATAGTATTTGCCTCATGCGAAAATGAAGCACTATATGATTACTTTACCTCTTTCAAAGGGAACAAAATCACCTGAATTGAGTCTCAGTTCAGCTTGAATAGTTTGAAACGAGTGTCTCACTAAAGGTAAGTATTGTGGTCTATCATAATATTGACTAATCGTTTCCCCGTCTTCACCTTTAGTTCGAATGATTCGCAATAAAGGAGCTTGTGTATCTCCCACAATTTGAGGTGAAATTAGATCGGAGTAAACGTAAAAAACCGAAAAATTAGACCATGCATTAGCAACAAATTCGCTTTTCATGTTACCCGTTATGATTGCATTGCGTTGGAACTCTAACAATTCGCCTAAATTCTCCAAATGAAGACTGCTACCTTGAATTGCATTAATTTTCACCCGTTTCGATGCTTTATTGTAATTTATTGTGAACCGAATAGGATTTTTGGGTAAAGCAAGCTGTATGGCTGATATAATATCAAACATTGCTTCATAACACCCCACATCAATTGTTTGCTTAACGGTTGAAGAGATATTACCGTCACCCACTTTATATCGAAAATAATTGTTAGTTTCATTTACGTTAAGCTAAGAATGAGGGTAGATGATTTCAGACAATCCCACTTCCCATTCACCATTTAAATAAACGGGGGAGGGTAACTGAGTTTTGAAATGAGATATTTTGTTTTCTGGAAAGAAATGTATAGAGATATCAGAAGGTAATGTTATGTAGAAAGACATTTTGAAAATGAGTCCGTAAGAAAAAAATTTAACTATTTATACTTTTTGAATATCAGTCACTCAATCAATAAACTGTTCAGGATAACCTAAAAATTTAACAAAATATTCAGTGATTCCTCGTCTTTTTCTTTGTTTGATGACATTCTCTACAGGATAGAAACCAGAGTCGACAACTTTTTGTAATTCTGCTTCGTAATAAGTACCTTTAATCTCTTCACCTTGTAAATCCCTTAATCTATAAACGATCGGAATTCTTTGCACGATTTCATAAACTGTGATAAGTTCTCTACTCCAGTTTTGTTCATATCCTTTTTCAAAGAGAAGTTTTTGCTTATTAATGCGCTCAACATCCCCAATTTAAAATTTAGGGGCTTTAGGTTTCTCATTTCTTAGATCAACATATAAATTATTTAATATTTGCTTCCTGTTATGCCTACTTACAGAAGCAGGCTCCATTTTAATTGAACGGTGATACGAGGGATTATAACTGTGCATTAATTTATCAATGACGTCGATGTAATTTTTAGTATTAAATTCAGTTAAATATTTCCACATTTTTGTTTTTAACGTCCGATTAAACCTTTCAACTACGCTAGCTTTATTTCGTTATTTGTAGAAAAAATTTTTACACTCATATTTTTCAAATAATTTTGAACTATTTTATTTAAAAACTCCTTACCAGCATCTGTTTGCAACACTTTATATATATAGGCCTCCTTTCTTTAAAAATAATTTCTAGCGCAGACTTTACACTTTTTCCAAATTTATCTTTCAGAGGAACTGCCCAAGCAAATTTTGATAATAAATCAATGCAAGTTAACAAATACTTATAACCCTTATTAAATTCTGCTAAAGATTGCATATCGGCTAAATCCGCTTGAGACGATCAATATCACTTACAAATACTCGATTCCGCCGAAACTTATGCCGAACAGGTTTATGAAGAGTGTAAGCATCTTTCTGTGATAACCATTGTTATACATCTTTTTTACTATATTTCCCTTTAAAAGAGCGATGTAATTCCTCCACACCCCCGAAGTTACTTGGATCTTCGGGATTTTCGTAAAACGCTGCTAAATCTTGATTCATTATTACCGACGAACAGGACTTGACTGAATGACTATTACTATGAATATTTATGCAATTTATACTTTTTGGGAAAAGAAAAGGGTTTATGTTTAAAAACATGAACATAAATTTTCTTTACTTTTATATGAAATATATTTAAAATATCACTTGTGCTTAAACATACTTAGATAATTTCTTAAAAAAATATTTATATTTATTTTTTAAATGAAACTATTTCAACTTAAATTAAACTAAGAAAAAATAAAATTAACTCAAATTAAGCATATAGAAGAAACCATTTTGTTCAGATTTATAGGGGAAAATGTAAAATTTATAAAAATATTTATACAGTATTTTTTTTTCTTACTTTTGTATGAAATGTATTTAAAATATCATTTACGCTTATATAAACATTCTTAGATAATCTGTTTTGAAAAATATACCCACATTTATTTTTAAAAAGAATATTAACATAAATTAAACTAACAAAAAATCAAATTAACTCAAATTAAGCATATAAAAAATTCTTTTATTCAAATTTATAGAAACAAAAATTAAAGAACAAAATACTGTGTAAAACTTATAAAATCTTTATACGATATTTTTTAAACAAAATTCTCAACTCAGTTCCGCCATCAACTCAGAAGCAGAAGGAAAACAACTCAACTCAGAAGAAGGAGAGGAAACAACTCAACTCAGAAGAAGGAGAGGAAACAACTCAACTCTGCCCCGCCTGGACCGCCTGCCCCACCTTTCACCGCAGGATCAGCACTTTTTTATCTACTCCTGTTTGCCTACTATATCCCTTTAAAACCCAACCGCACTATCGTGCGGGTAAGTCATTCCTATACGTTTTTGCTTTTGGAATAATCGTATGTAAGAAAACCTCGAATCCAACGATTGAGCATGTTTGCAGAAAGTGTAAAGTATCACTTTTTATCAACAGACGGTGATTGTAGTCCATGCTTTACTTTCAGCTGGCAAATCTAACTTTGTTTTCAAATACAACGAAAACACGCCTTCCTTTTATCAGTCATAAAAAGGTAATTATCTATATATTTCTAACTGCTTAGATATAAATTTTTGTATTAATGCTTAAATAATTGTAAAATTCGTATTATTTGGTGTCTATTAATTTTGCTTGTAAGATTTCGGATTTCGTTACCCGCACGATCGGGCGGGCTGGGCGTTACATGAATAACTGCAACTGTAAAGGTAATTTTTGCCATATGAATTTTCTTTTCTGTTTCAATAACGTTGATTGAAGCCTAAATAAAAACGAAATATATATTGTTATGTAATTAAAACCATATTTCCTTGGAGTTGCCATGTTGCCATGGGCACAAATCCCTTTTTTCTTTCTCTGGCTCTTTTTCAGTTAATTTTCTCTTTCACATATTTGATGAGGGTTGTGGCACATTTTCATCCTTTACACACATATATCTCCCTCCCCCGAAAAAAATCTGGGCTTTCCGGCGGGAGTTAGTATGGTGTGGTTTAAATATTTTTTTTTTTAAATAATAAAATTTTCTGATATATTTTATTATTTTCATCGAATACTTTACTAAATTTTAACCAAACTCTTTTTCAGGTGTCTAAAAGGAGAAGAATTCTCACACAAGAAGAAATTTTGCAATTGATAAATAAATCAGATTGAACTTAGATCAGAGCTTAGTGATCACTCGGATTATGATAGTACTGGGAACAAAATATATGAATCAAGTATATATATATTTTTTTGAGACTCTAGGTAGACTTCTTGTGAGCCGACAAATATAACACAAGGCTTACAAACGTAAGTCAAAACTCAATCTACCATTGCTTTGTCGCTAATCTGCCAGGAACACTAATATTATGCGGTATCCAATCTGTGCAATCCCTAGCGAATTATATATCAGGATTTACTGGGACATTATCTGACTTTCTTCAGATTTTTCTCGGTCACTTTCAGGCAATATTATGTCTTCATCGGAATCTAAATTAAGGCAAGACAGCTCACCACCATCCGGTGCATTCTCAGAAAATTCTCGCAACAAATTAGCAATTCCATCAGGGCTTAGACCTTTTCTACGAGTCATCGTTTCGGGGTGTCTGCTCTGCAGAAGTTTCGAAAATTGATGTTTTTTAAGCAAATGCTATGCAACGAAACACTTAAATGCAACGATTTTAGTGTAACTCATTTCCGCTGTGAACAATAACACTGCATTCAAGGTCAAATAAATGTGCGTTATGACTACCGAAAAGTTTGTTTTACTCTATTTGTATCTACTAGTTTGTATCTACTTAGTGAACTATCTTTTACTGGATGACAGCTATTTATATTGATAAATTGCCTTGGCATGAAGACGACACCAGCGGGCGTTCTAGGTATATTTTGATGTAAACACAAAACTTTTGCTGTGTGATCACCTTAGAAAACGATTAAAAATCACGAAAATTTTCAAATTCCCTGAAAAAATGCGGAAAGGAGAAAAAACTAAACAGGCCCCAGTGTCCAATCAACACCGACGGGCGTTCTAGTGTTGAATCCGTTGAGGCTTAAACGCTCTCCGTTAGCCTGGTATGGTAGTTTGGAAACGGAGTGCTAGCTCAGGTGTCACTTTCATCTCTCGACCGAAGATTAAAATTTTAAAATAAATTTTCAAATTCCCTGAAAAAATGCGGAAAGGAGAAAAAACTAAACAGGCCCCGGTGTCCAATCAACACCGACGGACGTTCTAGTGTTGAATCCGTTGAGGCTTAAACGCTCTCCCGTTAGCCTGGTATGGTAGTTTGGAAACGGAGTGCTAGCTCAGGTGTCACTTTCATCTCTCGAACGAGGATTAAAATTACTCAAATCCCTCGCGTTGCTTTGGAGTTAATGAAAACTCACGCAACGGGGATTGCGGGCAAATGGGGTTACACTATACCCGCCAGTAGATCTCTACGAGAAGTAAAACACACATAGCTATTCTGCACGAAAAATAATTCTAAAAACGTATTTGTTTTTAAAACGAAATGTCTGAGAAGGATCCCTTTTTAACCTAAATTGGTTCATCCTATTCAAAAACTAATCCCTGACATTTTTCCCGGTATCACTGAAAAATAAAAACATTTCCAGAAGAGGCAGACTTAAATAAATACATTTTGTGAACGAAACAAAAACATTGTCCGGTTATTAGTCCCAAATGACCCCTCTCCTTCCTGTCACGGTACAAATAGCTCTTGTTTATGGACGTGCCCGGAGGACAAAACCCTCACGCAAGCTCGACGGGAGGGAGCCATTAGGCACTTTTTAATGGACCTTCTCTACGAAAAACAAGGGCCCAAACTGAGCTGGCGTGACGAAAATATCTTCAAAGAAAAAACAAAGTACCGGAAAAAGAAACTTAAAAACTTTGTTGATCTGAGAAAAAGGGAAAGTGAGTAGCTACGCGCTATGAGAGGAACCCTCAACACCACGAGAAAATGTGTATCGCACCATGCCTAACTGAATGCTTTGAATTAGAGACGCACAGTAAAATGGTATTAAATTAGTAGAGCCAAATTCCGGAAAGTTTTATTGAGATTTTAGCCGTTACGTTCGCTTCGCTGAGGTTGTGTGAATATATACTGTCTATATAAATTACTGATATTTAAGTCTTAGCTTTAAGCGTTCGATTGTATTGAAGAAAAAGGCCCTTTTTTTTTGTAATAATTATTTTTGATGTGTAACATCTTTACTCTCAGTTACTGGATATTTGTTGGAGTGATTTCGTGAAAAGGGATAGAAATGCTTAACAGGAAGTCGGGGAAGCGCGCGCTGTTTGATTTGACCAACCAGCGCGCTTGGTGGTGTTTCTTCGCTACCCTCGTATCGGCGTCCAACTCTAGTAACAATTAAGCCGTCAGCCTTCCGCACACACCACCAAATCTTATTAGGCTTCATCCAGAATAAACTTGCTATTCTTACGCTTAAATGTCAAAGTCTCAGGTCAAAGGTCAGTCAAAGTTTCAGTGAATGTGAAATCTCGGTACTTACGTATTAAAGCAACCAGGCCAAAATTCGCAAACATCGCCAAATTTGGCGACCCTACTTACGGCAACCCTACGTGTTATACGTGGTTTTTCGTAAAGAAATTATTTTGCTTACTGGTTAGATTGAATGCCGTGAAATACTTTAACTATGGGTATTTGGGATCTGCCTGCGAGTGAAAAAGATGCTGTTGAATTGTTACAGGGATATGGAATTATACCGAACGAACGTACTTGTAAAAATTCTCATAAAATGAAACTGTATTTTGGAAAGCAAATCTTCTGGAAATGTAACGTCGAAGAGTGCAATCAACACTTGGGTGTGAGAGCCGGAAATTGGTTTGAAGGTAGCCGAATTTCATTTGTGACAGCGGTGCGCTTCATTTATTGTTGGTGTAAAGAGTTAACCTCAATTAATCGGCGGAATTTGCCGAGAAACGAAAGAGACTTTTTTGGTTACTGTACCTAACAGAAGCGCCGTTACCCTCATGGAAAAAATTTGCGAATATATCAAGGAAGGAAGCATTATTTATTCGGATTGCTGGAAAGGATACAAGACAAGTAAGTTGGAAAATGCTGGATTTCTGCATGGAACTGTTAATCACAAATATAACTTGGTAAATCCCGACATGGGCGTTCACACACAACATGTAGAGCGCATGTGGGGCTCAGCCAAATGGCGCTACAAAAAACAGAGAGGAACAGCCTGTCATCATCTTGACTCATACCTTATCGAATTTATATGGCGCCAAGCTCAAGCTGTTAATGGCGAAGACGGTTTTCAATCAGTGCTAAAAGCAATAGCCAAAAGATTTCCGCCGAAAAAAATAATTCTGCAACTCATTCAAATTCGAAACCGGAAGGGTTTAATTGCTATTTTATATTTTAAAACAAAATAATATAAAAAACTGTATTAAAAATTATCTGTAATTAATAAATGTACATTTTCTTTCTATTCATACTTTCTTACTCAAACTTACAAATCGTGCCAATCGCGCCAACCTGGTTGCGATAATACGTAAGTACCGAAATCTCTCTCTCTCTCTGAGGATATATTTATATATATGTAAACTATATATTAAAAATTATATTTCCTGTTAAGTGTTTGACAAAGCTCATCATTCTTAAAAAAATACAAGTAAGCAATGTGGAATTATTTGAATAAATATTTAAGTGAGTATCATTTTCATACTTTGAGGTTAATTCCTGCCGCTGTCAATATATTTTTAATTGTGATTAAAAATTATTTCTCGATTAAAAAAAAAACTATTTAAGAAAAAGGGGTATTTTTTGATTTTCTCCTAATATTTCTAATTTTTAAACATGCGCTTGTTGGTATCTCTTCGCTACCCTCGCATTAGGATCCAACTCTAGTAGCAATCAAGCCGCCAACTTTTTTTAATATTTTTTGTTGAATTTAGCATTTCAGAAGATTGGAAATCAAAAACTTGGTAACTGTCACTTGTTTCCCATAATTTTGAGTGGTGATTTTAACGTTAACTTCAGTTTGTCAGAAGCTGAGCCGCTCATAGCTTTTCTGAATGATGAACTCAAGCTCGAAATGAACACAAATCGAAGTGTTTTGACAACTAACAGTGGTACTATTATTGACACTGTTTTTCAACGTTTTTTTAAATACTTTCAAATCCCAAGTATATGTGTCATATTTTAGTTTTCATAAATCTATTGTATGCGTTCTTCCCAAATTCAATAAGAATAAATATTTTTGATAGAAAATTGTATTATTCCTTGTGTTAATTTAATAAAATTTTCATTTATGATATAATTATTCGATAGAGGAAATTATTTCGAATCACACCCGATTCATTTTTTTCAGGATTAAAGTCACTATTGCGTATTTACCACGATTAACATGTCAGATGTTACACACCATATGCGACTACTGTAAGGCTCATTTCTTTTTTTAATTTAAAATGTATAGGACTTTCTAAAACGGAAGTACGATAGATAGAATTATCTATTAAAGCTCCCCCCCCCTCTCACAGTAGATATTAAAAAAACTTATTTTTAATGGATCTCTTCTCGACAAAATTAACATGCTTGCCAAATTCCAATTCTAAACTAATAGATGAAAAACGGAATTTTTTTTCATCAATGTGTCCGCAAATTCCATTGAGAGCTGATTTAGCAGGTTTTAACTCAATAAAAGAAACATGCTTACTGAATTTCACGTCTGTAGTTAATAATCCGGAAATTTTTTCTATAACGTGTTCCTTTACCCCTCCTAGAGAGTCAATTTCCGCAAAAAATTCTTAGTGTGGATCTCTACTCCCTGAGAGGTACATGCGTGTCAAATTTCAAGTGTGTAGGTTAATAGCTCCGGAGAGGAGTGTGAGTCTTTTTTCTTCTTAAAACAGACAGATACATAAATATTATTTTTCAAAAAGAATTTTGTAAAGGTCGTACTCAAGAAACTTTTTTACTTGACAAAAATTTACTTTTGCGAATACAATTCTTAGAAATGTTTGCATCAGACTGATTTTCCGATTGACGGCACTTCGACATCCTCCCCTCTACACGGAGTTGTCAGGGTAGTTTAGTACTTATGATCATGAACTCGGGGTCGGAGAATCACGGGTTCGAGTCCAGGTGCCACTGAAAACTCGTCATGTAGATGAGGCTGATGCACGTTAAATTTGACAAGGTTCGAAGTCCTCCCGTTGTTTTGAGAGGGGGTTGCAGGCTCAGATGTTGTTCGTCGCTTAACGATGGTTTAAAAGGACGTCACCAACAGCACTCTCGTATTGCCTTATAATGCATTGTTTTAATAAACGCTTGCTCACTCTAAGCTCGAAATTCGGCTGAGTGACTTCATTTTAAAAAAAATCATTCTTTTCTGGGACTGTGCTATTTCCTGTAAGAAAAACGTCGTGCAAAAAAAAAAAGCTTTTTTTTCCAATTTGATATTTTTACCTTTGCAGACCAAGTACATTTCCCAGGAGCTCGTATCACTTTTCAGTGTGGCACCACTAAATTTTGGTTTCTGCTCTAGAGGGAGGAACCTGAGCTCTGACGATGTGAACTTTTTCTGAGAATTTAATTTTATCGAAAGCCCCCAAACCAAACAGGCACTCAAGGGATTTTTTACATGCCGCATAATCACATGACATGGACGCTGCCGATTTTCTGCATCATAAGAATCCACCGACTTGGTCCCGGGTTGAACCCGCAACCTTAGGTGCAGAAGGCCAGCGACAAAGCAACTACGCCACACTGCCAGCTGCAGAAAAAAAAAGCCAGTGTATTAATTTTTTTAAAAAAAAATCAGAGCTTTGAACTATCAGCGAATGAATGAGAGATTGTTTCCAATGACGTTGTGGAGGGGATTGGGAGACTTATTTTAATATCCTAAGGGCCACTAGATCTGAAAAAAGGACGTGTGTTCTGCGCATAAAAATCGAATGTTCCACATTCGGCCCGAAACTTTGGACTTAACGACAGCGCTAAACGACTCCTAACCGAGATTCCCTGTTTCCCCGATGATGTACAAAGAAGGGACAGACGCACTATTGCAAAAATGTCCACAAATGACCACTTGACATGAAAACATCCTATTAGGAAAGACTGCAGTGACCGGATGTGTCCATAAAATGCGAACAAACGATTTCCGGACACGACGGGGGACGGAAAGGAAAATCTGAACAAATTAAGGTATGTCGATTAAAAGATGAATGCGGTGGACGCACACTGTGGGGGATGAGGTTTGCGTGACTGGACTCTATCTCTTTCCGGTCACTCTAACTGGAAAACAATGCTGTTCGAACAAGTGTTTTTTGCTTAGGAAACGGTTGTAAGTATGGAATGGATTCAGGGGTTCAAGACGCATTCCGAATCAACTGGCAACAAATCTCGTAATTGCGAACGAAGGTTAAGTGACGAGGATGACATCCGTAGCTGACATTGAGCACTTCAAACTTCCACACTCGAACTGAGAGTTTTAATTTGTAAGATGCGTCTGATGGTTTACACGGTGGCAGAAGCAATGCTTTCCACGAATTGGCAACTCTGACTACTCCGCGACCGGAACCAACTTCTGTGAGAGAAAATTTACATAAAATTTAGTACTTTCAATAAAATATGAGAAAAATGTGATGTTCGAATGTAGAATGTCTTCAAGGGTATTCACATTTCCAGAATTTGGCAACTAATTCCTAATTTGGCGACTACCAAAACAGCTGAGAATTGATTCTCTCTCACCGGATTAAATAATTTTTCACAAACTCTTCGATTCAAAACGTGCCCTTTTATGTCTAATACTGATGCCTGTTTTGGAAAGGATACTGAGCTCTTTTCAGCATTGACTTAACAACTTCTTCCGCATGAAATATTTCAACTTAGCTCTTCCAGATTTCCTTCAGTTGGCTGATCCTACATTTTGCAAACCAGTTCGTATCGAAGCACTGGTAGGATTGCCAATGGGTATTCCAAATTCTAAGAAGTGACGCATTTAAGATTAATTCATCAATGTATAAATGATAGTTTAAAAACTAAAAGCACGCTTTATTTTAGAACGAACTAAAAATTGAAAAAATAATTTATAGTTAAAAAAAAAACCACAAAATATTCGTGGGGTGCTCGATATTAATAGTTATAATTTCTTACTAGTTCTATTCCGAAATACCGAGTTAGTGTAAAATGTCGTACAAAGCACCACACGCTTTTACCATAATGACATTAATTTTCTCATTAATTATTTTATTCTTGTATTAAGAATTATTTGTTTACTTTTTAGTTCGATTAATTATAAAAGCGCGTTTTTTAGTTTTTTTTAAATTTCATTTCATTTTAACTTTCTTATAATGAATTCTTTAGAGAATCTTTTAATCGAGTGTGCAAAGAGATTCCTTTTTCCGTTTAAAAGCAGAATTGGCATTTAATCATTTGTAAAAAAAAAATTTTTAAGCTTTTATATATATATAATATATATATATATATATTTTCATTATTCTTTGCAAATTGCTTCTATTCTATTCTTCCTCCCATGACTATTTTTTTCTATTGACATTCTACTATTAAATCATTTATCACTCTAATAAACATTATGTGTCTGTATAAATTGGGGATTAATAAGATTTTCTTTTTTGAATCTGCACACGCGTTACGAAAAAATATAAATTATTATCGAACAACATATTTATATGGATGAATCTATTTTCTCTAAATTTTAGACAAAAGGTTACTTATTTAGGGGTGAATAAATTTTTTTTTTTGTTAAACTATAAGTATGTCGATAGCATGAAGTTTTTATTTTACATATATATTTCTATTTATTTTTATAAAATGTTATTTTACCTTTTTCTTCCTGTTTTTCGTTCCTTTTGCATTTGTTCACAACAGATGGCGCTAGTAGCACTCTGTTTCATTTCTATGGGTGACAAATTTTCGTAGCAATTTTTTCTCTCTTATTCTTATGTATTATTATTAATACTAAGAGATAAAACAACTAAAGTGAAGACATAAACATTTGCAGGAAGAAAAATTATTTTTTACATTAACACTCAAAGTCTCAATGATTGTCCATTTTGTCAAGATTTGTGTTTTTGTTGGGATATAATTTTTTTGGAAAGTTAGAAAAAATACATATTTTTTAATTGCATTATCTTTCAGTGTAGTTTTTCTTTCGTTCTTTTTCAAAATAGTCCACGCTTTCCTGCTGAGGGAGGGCATTTCTCCCTATTGTTCTTAAGGTAACCAACTGCCTTAAATTGCGATTTAATGGGGGGGGGGGGAAGAAACACGAGCCTTACAGTAGTCGCATACGATGTGTAACATCTGACATGTTATCGTGGTAAATTCGCAATAGCAACTTAAATCCTGAAAAAATGAATCGAGTATGATTGGAAATAATTTTCTATGGAATAATTATATATCTTTAATGAAATTTTATTTAATTAACACAAGGTGTAATGCAATTTTTTTTTATCAAAAATAATTATTCTTGTTCAATTTGGGGAAGAGCGGTAATGATAATTTATGATAACTAAAATATGACACATATACTTGTGTTTTCAAAATATTTAAAAACCATTGAAAAATAGCGTCAATAACAGTACCACTGTTAGTTGTCGAAACATTTCGAGCTTGAGTTCATTATTCAAAAAGCTATGAGTGGCTCGGCTTCTAGCAACTGAAGTTAACTTTAAAATCAGCACTCAAAATCATGGGAAGCGAGTGATAGTTTCTTTTTTAAATAGAGCAGAACACCTTCGGTAATATGGTCAAAGTAAAAAATGCAGGAATCTTTAATTTTTTGAACCGTTTGATTCGGAGAAATGTATATGACACCGAAATCACTGTTTGTCCATTTTCAAATAAGCATTTTACCGCACAAATGTCCCAAATATTGACTAACAATACCAGTCCCTTGTTTGACGATAAGTAATATCCATATGAGGAGAGCCATAACATGTGAGGTGTTCTGTTTGCGATAGATCACAACACCAGCCATTCTGTGGTCCGGTCGTTTAAATTGTACGCAGCAATTGAAGTCAGGTATCGAAACTCGTTCGTCATTGTCTAACCACGTCTCTGCCTAAGGATTTAGTTTCTTCTTTGATCCTAAAATGAGAAAACAAAAACAAAGATCCCACGGCCTAGACCGCAGGGAGTGGGGATGGGGGTGGAGCCCCTCCCGAATGAAGGAGAAAAAACAGAACTTCACTGAATAGCGCGCGCTTCCCCAACTTTCCTGTTACGCATTTCCGTCTTTTCACGAAATCACTCCCACAAATCTCCAGCAATCCGAGAGGAAAGATGTTACACATCAAAAAGTGACAATTATAGTCCAATACGTTTATAAAAACACCATTTTAAAAAAAAATTTCTTACTTTATTTTTCGTTTACTAGTACAAAAGCTACAGCTTTTTTTAAGTGGATGCCAATTCCAGCGTGCAGTTCCCAACTTTCAAACGTTTTACACAAAATGCGTCCGTCTTTTCGAAAAATTTTAAACTGACAGAGATCTCTTGAATAAGTTACGAAGTTAATTAAATTAAAAGTTTCTTGATGATAGCTATGTTATTCATTAAAATTATTTTTATTTACTCTTTTGAAAAATCATTGTGTTATTATAAAATTTGTAAACACTTGTATATGTAAAATAAGTGGGGTTTTTTGTTTGCTTTTGTTTTCTTTTTAAGCGATTTTATGCAGTGACACAGATAAAACGTTCTACTTTGCTAAAATGTGAATGTTCGTTATTTCTTATATCATTTTTAGAATGAATAGCAACGTAACATAAAAAAGATGAAGAAGGAAAATATATTTATAAACATTTTATTTAGAAAACATTGCATTCGTGTTTTTATATATATATATATAATTTTTTACCAGTTATTTTAGCCGATTGAAGTCATTTTCTCCTTTACAATTTTAGATTTTTCCTCACATGATTTAATAAGCAAATCTGAAAAAAAAAAGCAAAATGTCTTATATCCCCCAAGATTTAAAAAAAATACCCACGATTTTCAGAAAGTTGTGTACTCTAAAGATGAACAGATCATCAAATAAACGAGGAGTGATTTTTCCAAGTAAAATAGTTTTTTTCTCAGATACGGAGAAAAGTTGATTTTTTGTGTAATAAATAAATCCAGTAATGTATGGGCAGGCATCATGATGGACGGCAGCACAGACCTCCATTTCTTTGACACGGTGTCTGTGACTACTCAAAGATACAGAGACGCAGTTCTTGAGCCTTATGTTCGCTTGTTTCGAGGTGCTGTCGGTCCTGACTTCTATATATGGATGATAATGCGCCATGTACGAGAGGTGCTGATTGATGACTACCTTGAAACGGAAAACAATCAGCGCATGTCGTGGCTGCGAACTCTCCTGACTTAAATCCTAATGAGCATGTATGGGATATGCTCGGGAGACAAATTGCAGCCCTTTCGCGCCCACCAAGCTCCATTACAGAACTGAAGGAGCTCTCAAAAAGCTTGGAACCGTTTGAGCCACATTCATTCATCATCTCATAGCAAGTATGGTAAATCGCTGTGCAGCGTGCCTGGCTATCAGAGGTGAGAACACGCCTTATTAAACCGCAGCATCAGTATTTTATTTAATGTTTTCTTTCATTTTTTCTTTAAAGTGTGAATCCTTGCTATGCTCAGTTTTCCTTTCAAACGGCTACTTTGGATAATAAAATCAATTTATTATCATTCTTTTGATTTGCTTCCTTTTTTTATAACCATTTTACACTCGCATATCACGTTTCCCGCCATTCTGATTTACAGTTCCTTCTTTATTCCATAATTATCAATTATGCTTAACTTTTGGACACTAGTGCATATAACAACACGAAAAAATAAAATCAGAAGCTAACGAACTCTTGCTAACTATTCTTGTGTGCAGCGGCGCGGTAGCTTAGTAGTTAAGGTAATGAACACATAGCCAGCGTGTCATGAGTTTGATCCTAGTACTGCTGAACATCCGCCGTGCAGAAAGGATTGATATACGGTAAATATGTCCAAGGCTCAAAACGTCCTCCGTTGAGGTGGTGTTTGAGTTAGGAGAAGAGAGAGAGCGCCAGCTCAGGTGCCGTGACTTGACATGGTTCAAAATCACGAGGTCCGTCGCCAAAAGCCCTCGAGTATAGCTGAACAGTGCGACATTAATATTCACTCACTCACCCTTGTGTGCCAAGGATAACACATTTGAAAAACAGAAATAACAAAACCGAAAGTCTGAACGGGAAAAACTGCTAAAAAAATTAAAGCGTAAGTTTTCAAAACTTGATGTTGGAAATAGACCTGACATGGAGTAGGAAACAGTTTAAATTGTCGCATAAAATTCAGTAAAGTATTATCTTTTGGAACTTGTAGTTACGGATCAAGATGGTTTCAGTTTCCAGTTCAGAAGAAAATATAGTAAAAATATAGAAAAATACAGAAGAAAAGGGAAAATAAAAGCACATCTGTGCTAACCACACTTTTAAAACCCTTATGTTTAATGAACATAATTTTAAGTTAATCAATTTTTTTTAAAAAATCATTATCATGCTTGAATAGTATATATATATATTCATATTTTTTCCATATTTAATTTTCTCTCTGTTATTTTTAGATAATTCCATGCGAAGAGGTGTTGTGCATATTAATCTGTCGGGGCTCTATCGGTGTCGAGTGGAAGTTAGGAAACTGGAGTGCCTTTTCAAGTGTCGTCCTTGTTACTTGACCGAGGTTCGCGTCAATTGCCTTCGTGTTTCTTGAAAATGAAAAGTTGAATAATATATACTTATATATACTTGAATCAATGTCACACTATTTTTCCAGTGTTAATGCTACTGAAAATCGGGCCCGGCTTAGGATCGAAGGGGAAAATTTGTTGAATAGGGAAAATTGAGTTTCCAGCCCTTTCAAAAGAAAAAAATGTAACCTTCCATTCTGGCCACTTGCATCGATGATTCATTGCATTCCGCAGCTAAATTTCAGTATTCAGTTTGTCCTAACATCGTTGTCTGCTTTTATTTAGGAATTTTTTTGTATACGCTTTCTTTTAATCACCTAAACATCAAAGGTATCGGTAATAACATCAAGAGAGTTCACTA
>BMAO01026871.1:0-22239 GCA_019973975.1 Trichonephila clavata | reverse complement strand
TTTTTTTGTTAACGATTCAAATGAAATGTCATCTTCATAAATTATATGATGGCAATAAATATTTTTTCATCTTTATGAACATAATTCTAACTCTTTTTAATGCTCCAACATACTTACTGTCTTCATGCGCAATTTTGTGCTATCTAAATATATAACTTTTGAAAGCTAGCGCATAAAAAAAAGTTTTGTGTCCGTGTGCGTGTGTTGCCAACTAAAGTAATACTTTCAATATCAAATAATTTTATACAGACACAAATGGAAAAAAATACAAGAAAAGTTTTCTTTAGTTCGAGAATAGTTTAATGGAACCATTAAAGTTAAGTGCAGTAGTTAAAAGATTCTCCACACTTAAGAGGGAAAACTTATAGCAATTTAAATGAAGCATATAATGTATTCTTTAATGTGAATTCAGAGCTTTTAGTAGCATATTTTAATTAAAAAAAAACAAACAAAAAAAAAAAAAAAAAAAAAAAACACGGAACCAATTTTTTTATATTAATGAATGTTGTCATATTCAAAAATTTGAATAACATTAGTATGTGTGTGTAAGCTGAATACAAAAAAATATATATATACCCAATATCACCTACAACATAATATACATAAATTTATAATACCGAACAAATAATGAAAAAAATCAATGTTGGATCAATAACAAAAAAATGAAAAAATTAATTAAACTGTAAAGCAAATAAAAACAATTTTGATATAATTAAAATATTTGAATGAACATTCCCTTTCACAAATTATCAAAAACTTCTAAAAAAAACTAATCTGGTTCAATTTATTATATTAAAAATTTAAGAAAAAAAATTTTTTTTTTAATAATGTGAACATTTTTGTGAGAAGCTAATGTCGATTTTTCTTTAGTTTTTAGCTATTTTAACCAAATACCCTTTTACATTTTAAAATAGCTGACAAGTTAAGCAGAAATTCTTGCGTATTAAAAAAGTATAAAATAATATAATTTCATGATTTTACTTTTTTTAATTATAATTTTCAGAAAAAATCATACGTAAGGCTTAATTATTATAATTAAGGTTTTCTTCATTTTTTGCAAGTTCTATTCATAAAATAACAGAACGCAACAAGGCTTTTGGAGATTGTAACAATATTTAGCAAATTTGTTATAAAGATCATATATATATATCAAAGAACATTTTTGGAGGGTGGAAAACAGTTTGTATAAATATAGAATTTTTGAAGAGAAATAAAACAAGTTTAATTTTAAACAAAATTTTTAACACGTTTTTTATCTGTAGATGCATGTCTCATAGAACGAAACATATATTAATATGTGATCGTTAAAAAATTATTATTATACTGTATGCTAATAATTTTATAAAATAACTTCTAAAATAAAATGAAGCACATACATACATCATAATAAAAAAAGATCTGTTTATCTAAGTGTAGAGGAATACTAATCAAACAATGAATTATAATTAAAAAAACATTACATTATATAATTTTATTCTTTTTTTTTACCATTATTTTTACTAATTATTAATTTTTCAATCCCTCTATTTTTTCTGAATTCAAGTAATATAAATTTATACAAATGTCAAGGTCCGATAAAAGATGTAAAAAACCGCGAACTCTTAGGGCATCCAAAAATATAAAAACTCTAGATTTAACTCAAAATATCCCCAGAAATAATGCATATATCTCTGCAATTAATTTCAATTATTAGTTTTTAAGTAAGCGTGCTACACATTTTTATAATTTAAAAGTACTTTCCCTCCACCTATTTTCTCGAATTCAAAGAAGGCGGAGGGATATGTGTGTGTGTTCATGTGAATATTCGATCCTTTGAAAAGGAACCAGATAAAAATTGTAGCGCCTATGTGTACATTTGTTTAACATCCAATACAAATTTTGGACACGAATTAAAACTTAATACAATAATACCTGGACTTATGCGAATTCGGAGTCACGTAATTTTCAAATCTCCAGTGCTGGAGTCTTACGGAATCGGTAATGTAATTGAAGCAGTAGTCCATCTTTCCAGGCAAATAAATTTAGAAGTGGATAGCGATGACGTTCAAGAACTGCTATATTCCCACAATTAGAAGATGACATTTGATAAACTCATAGAAATGCATGAGCAAGAGCAAGACACGGAAAGACACCTTGTTCAATCAGAAGATCGAATGAGTTTTGGTAATTTGACAGAATGTTTTGGTTGACAGACAGTTTAATTGAAAAAGATATACAAATTTCAGAAAATACAAACTTTTTTAAACATTTTTTCTCTAAATTATTTTTTTCTTTGATATATATATATATATATATTATATATATATAAAAAGCAGTTTTTTTTCATAATTTTCACTTTGTCCGTGGCTCTTGAATAGGAACTTGTCAATTACGAAATATTTCTGAGTTATATATATATAACAGCAACTAGCTTATTAAAATAAACACGTGCTAATATCATACTGGTATATGTGATTCAGACTTTTTTTTTTGCATTATTCCTCTTGAACTTGAAGGAAATCCCTTATTTCCCACCTATAACTATTGAGCCGTCTTTGTTGTCAGGGCGGTCAAGAAATGTAAAGGGACAAATCAAAACATTAATAATGCAACGATTTTCTCTCTCCAAGGGGAGGGATTTTTTTTAAAGGTATAAGTAAGAATGCGATATATGTGACAAAGGATCATCGACTTTTTTTTTGTCGAAGGCAGTCAAAGAAAATGTGCTCAAAAGTTGTAAACACGCCTTCCACATTTGAGTAGCAATTTGGGGGCCGTGTCATATTTAAGACGAAACTCTCTAAAATCGAAAACACTTTGCGTTGCTATAGTTATGTTGCGTTTTATTCTCGTTCATGAAGCGTTTTCTGTAAAAAAAAAAGCTTACAAATAAAATAATGGAAGGGGGAAAAAAACAGCATATCGAGAAATTTTATCACCTACAAACTCTAAGAGTCAATTACGAATAGATGTATTAAGAATACTACATTATTCTATACAAAGAATTATTTACATAATTTCTCTTGTTTTCCGTTGCAGAAATGTTTGATTGTGTAATCTATGAATTATAAGAATGTTTTGAACAAAAATGAAATAAATATGAAATCTACTTGCAATCATTCAATACAACAAAAGACTATATTTTAATAATTGTAATTTTAATTGTATTTTCGCATGAATTTCATGAAAGTAAAGCCAGTGGAAGGTACAAACACTCCTCCATTTTATCCTGAGTAAGCTTACTTTTGCATATAAAAAATATTACTCAACAATTTGATTAATTTCTAGTTTCTGACAAATTATTAGTGTTTGGATGTTTTGTTTTAGAAAAAAGGGTTTCATAATTATAGTATAATTATCCAAGATATTTTTTTAATCTAGATTTTATTAAAATGTGGCGATTCACCTTCAGAGAAGTTTTATTCGATGAATCAGAACAGGCCAAGAAACTAAAGAAAGATATAACAGAGTTTGCTGTAAAATATTTTTCGAAAAATAAAACGGAAATTTTACTACTTCACATTAAATTATTTTGTTTAGTAATAATGTAGGTTTTTGAAGCTCTCAATGTAAGAAAAGAATTCCTCTTTTGTATATGAATATAATCAAATTGAAAATCTCGCATCATTTGTGGACTATCATTTAAAAATACCAAACAAGTCACATTAATGTAGTACAGCAGCAAAGTGCTTAAAAGGATGATAATTATTCAAATATTATTGAAATGGCCGCACAACAACTTTGTATCAGGTGCAGCATTTTTTTGCGGCAGCCATACGTGGAAGTACTTATAAAAATAAAGCAATTTAATTAATTTCACATGAATTCAGATGTAATAATTGGTAATAATTAAATATTCGAATTCAGACTTATTGACTAACACCTCTGATGGAATTTCTTTTTAACATAGTTTCGTTTTTGTGTGTTTCATACTATGATGCATTCGAAAGACGAGAGAGAGAGAGATGAACAGAAACATATAATATAACCACAGAAGAATATAGACTTTTATTACGAACTATTATTACGATTTATTACGATTATATTATGGATCTCAGCAAATAACAGAATGGAAGCGCTGCTTTCCATTCAAGACGGGAATCCATTTCCGGCGAAAGTCCCACTTCTTTTCCCGAAGATAGATCCCTGCCGTATTCGGGATTTGAACTCGAGCCCACTCGATTATAAGCCGAGTATCATAACCACCGTACAAGTTGGGGCGGCTATAGTTTCGTAGCATAATAATAATAATAATGCCGTGAATTTAACTTTGATTAAAATTCAGAGACAGTCTGGCTTACAATATAAATCAGATAAAAAAATGGGATGAGTGTTTGCAAGTAATACAAGAATGATACAGTTACACAAGTGTAGGTGAAAATTTTAAAAAGTGTTTCTGTAAACAAAAACTTTTTTATAAAAGAAAATTTATTTGTAACACAATTCAAATTTAAATTAATGTACAGCAAAGAAATATTCTGTACAAATTCAGATTCACAACTATTTTATCTCGAAAAATAACTGTACTTACATACAATGTTAATCAACATAGCATGCGTACAATAACCCTCCTCAACATGAAATAGCATTTAGCGAGAGTTCCCTATAAACCGAATACATCTCTACTGTATGAGAATCATAAATAATCGATCAAGAAACAGATCGATAAATTATGATTCTCCACGGTTACTCATCCCCTTATCGACCCCCCCCCCCTTTCCCCACAAGGGCTCCTCAATAAAGTTCTTGGAGGACAAAGCACACGAGGAGGGATGTTGGACCACTTTGTCAGTCTTTCCAGTGACAGATACCGCTTGTCATTGGTGGTCGGAAAGGGCCCTTGTATAGAACTCTGACGGGAGATTTGCGGATAAGATAAAGCGGATTATCCACTCTTGTGTTGGCGTTCGCTATTTATCTGTTTTTACGAACCAGTCAGATTGTTGTCAGACCAGATGAAGGAGCGAAGAGCTTTGGGTGGTAAAAGTCACGACTCCTTCTGGAGGGGTTTATGGTTGGCACTCGGCAACAAGTTATGGTGGAAGTTCATTACAGAGGGTGTCAGTATCTTCTAAGTCTCAGCTGATGTGCCGCGAGAGTGTCTTGGAAATAGTTAGAATTCTTACGTGGGTGAGAAAAGGTGGTTTGAAAATATTGCATGGATCAGAATTGGGTCTGGAAATGACGGCGCACTTGATAATAGCTGTCAAAGTCGACACTGTAGAAAGTTATGGGTTGAGATTTTTTAGGATGATGGAAACTTATTATAAATAGGAGTTGCTAGAGCAATTAATTTTGGACGAAATTTACACAAGAGTGAAGAATATAACAGTAATCTTTCCGTATTTGGGAAATATTATGACAATGAAGTGATATGAATACGCTGTAGAAAATTAATGGGGCATTAAGCCTCTGAAGTATCCGTGAAAAAATTCCCTGATTTAGTTGTTTCAATTAACACTCAAGGAAATCAAGAGCACGAATTTTTCAATGTGATTGTTAACAACGTTGCAAATATTGAAGTTATTACAAGGTCTATTGGTGAAATACCTATTAATTTTGAATCACGATCAAATGAAGAGGACACCTGAGGGTGTACCCCATGCTCCGAACTTCTACAACATGTCAACAAGGGGGCTTGAGCCTTGACAATTACACGCATCACCCCCCCCTCCCTCCTACACTGAGTTTTTAGTGGCACCAGGACTCGACAGAAACAACGCAACCATAAATTCGTTGCTACTGCGGCCATTCTTCGTATATGCTTTTTTCACGCGAGAAAAGCAAAGTGTCATTTCTCTAAGTTCCTGTGATTATACTATCTTGGAAATAAGGGCTCTGGCAGGATTTTTAACCCAGCATCATTCGCGTGAAAGAAACGACCTAAAGTTCTCGCGCAGGGTGTGTCATACCAAGGGGTGCTTACATTGTGTTTGTACCATACAATTTGTATACAAAGGTTGAAAAGTAGGAAGTACAACATGTTTATTAGATTTTTCACATGTAAATTTAGTTTTTCTGTTCTTTTTATAAGGGCATTCAGTGCATTGTTTATACACTCCTTTAATCGCGTCGTGAGTGAGTGTGCTGTTTTCACTGGATCTTAATTTTTTTTTAAATCTGTATATTTTTCAAACTAAACATATAGGAGTAAACTTCTTTATTCTTTAAATTTAAAAATTTTGGAATTTCTTTTTTATTTTCTCTTATTTTGTTCCAGCAATAGTTTTTTCTTCTTCAAAAGTTCATCTGAAAGTGGATAAGATGTGTACCCGTTATCTCCGTTAAAATTACGTTCTTCTCAAATGTTTTTATGTCTCTACATATAAAACATTTATTTTCAACAGTGTCTCCCTTTTCTAAATCTGGATCAATTTAAGTGGAGGACTCAATCATGCTTGCTGTTATACTCTTCGCTCGCTTTTTCCTCATCATAACCGCGAAGAGAATTCCTTCATCCGAAAATACTCTTGTACTATATCTATTAAATACTGCATTTATTAAATTACTTAAATATCACATTTCTTCATCATAACTACAATAAAACGCCATAGAATAAGGAAGATTTAAAACGTGTTCATGCATTCAGAACTGTAACAGTGATTCACGCGCAGCATATGACATACCCGAAGAGGTGATATCCAAAAATATATATTTAGAATTCGCCTACAAGCTAAGGCTCCTCAAAGGATATGACCTTAAAGTCAGCCACACGAGAAACTATCCATTTTCTAAAAAAAAAGGCTTAGAAGGAGCGTTGAAAAAAGTTAGACGGTGGGTATGACACATCCTGCACGAGTAGTGCCGGGTTAAAAGCACTTGAAAACATTAAAACCATTTATCTTCTTTCAATTCTTTTTCTCATTCACATTTTAAATATCGTGGCCGCAGTAGCCTAGTGGATATGGTCACGAACTTGTGGCCGGCGTGTCGCGGTTAAAAGTCCTTATGCCACTAAAGTAACACCGTTATAAAGGGGTTGATGCACGTTTAATCTGTCCAGGCTAGAAGTCCTCCCACTAACGTGGTGCAGTAGTTTGGAAAGGGGGTTGCCAATTCAGGTGTCGTCCTCGGCACTTGACCGAGGCTCAGAATTACGAGTTCCAAAGATAATAGTCCTTGTGTTGCTCACATATTTTAAATGTATTTTTTGAAAAATAATTTAAATTATTACAATCAGTGGCGCACACAAGGGAGGAGTCCTGGGAGTCTGGACCCCCCTAAAATCCCTTGATTTTTTTCGATTGATTATAATTGTATGGATATAGTACGTAAAAATTAATTAAGTATTTGTTATTAATAATTGATTTTATTAATTAATGCTAATTATTCATTCAATAATTAATTTTTTACTGTTTTTTCTTCCCGAAAATCGACAAAATTAAAAGAATATGCTGGGCGGCGCATTGAAGCATGGTACGAGAATAGTGGACTTCAGACCTTGAAAAATTCCTTGTGCGCTACTTATCACAATTAAAATATTTAAACTCTTTTTATGCAGCATTGATGAAAATGTAGTATATTCGCTTGCAAGAGCACTAAATAATGTTGACAACAACAACTGTTTTTAATTAAATGAAAAAAAATTCACAGATATCAATACAGTCATAATTTTTCCACTTCTTCCTACCTCAGAAATTAAAAGACAAACAAAACCACTGCCTTTAAATAATAAAAAAACAAGTTGGTGTTTCTTTTAAAGTTCGAACAAAACTTCTTATACCACAAGAAGAAAAAAATGATAAACCTAACAACTTTTCAAAACAATGTTGAAATATACATCGCTCGTACGACAACTATTATACATTCCACTATAGCAAATATTTCAATATTGAATTTAATTTACTAAACAGTGATGCCCAATCTTTTATATTAATAAACACCGAATAATATGCGTAGGCGTATCAAAGTAAAAACACAAAGGGCAAAAAAAAAATTCATCCATCATAATAAAAACGCAACTCTCAGCACTTTGTTCTTCCAAAACGTGCTGAGTAATTTTGCACGAATTGAAACAACTACTGCCACTAACTCGCATGACGCCGAGACTTCGAATGAATAGCGGAAGTCGAGAATCATTCCTGTTGTACCAGGGCGGAAGGCGACAAATTGTGGTTCCTTTGTGGTCACTGCGGTTTTGACACAATTACTTCCGTCAAGATGACACATTTCTTAACACAAATGCTTATAGATACTCATTAAGCATTATTAATGGTATTAAGTGCCACATACGAGGTAGAACGTTGTTTAAGTGCCACAATGAGGCAAAGACGATGAATTTCAATATTCTGCTTCGTACATATCCACATCGGGTGTGAGACGTTAAGCTTTATTAAAGGAAGGAAAGACTCATGTGTAAAAGACAAATTGTTAATTATAAACTTGCAACAGTGTACGTTAGAGAACAAGAAGTGATCAATTAAATCTCCATTATATAATTCTAAAAAATTATTAATTTATTTTTCTGAATAAAAGTATAATGATACCGTGTTTTACGGAGTCCATATAATTATATGATGAGTAAGTGCTTATTAAAACATCGCGGTAGTCTAATGGTCAAGGTAACGGACTCGTGGCCGACGTGTCATGATTTCGAGCTTAGTACCACTGAAAACCCACCGCACAGGGGAGCGATGCACACTGAATCTCTCGAGAGCTCAAACGATCTCCCGTTGATGTGGTGTTGAAGTTAGGAGAGGGGGTGTCATATCGGTGGCGCGGTTATAGCGGACGTGGTTAGCGCGGACACATAACAATTTGTGGTCCGAGCGAACACACTGAGGCTCATCGTGGTTAGAGTGGACGTTTTTCATCCCCATCTTAGAACAGATTCGATTATCGAATTACAAGGATAAATACTATGTCTAATCTAATTAAATCTTTAAAATCTAAAATCTAATTAAAATGTCTAAAATCTTTTAAAATTTGTAACTGGGTTGGGCTAAATCCAAATGTAAATGATATTTATGTCTTTATAATAAAGAATAGTTAGTATTTATTTACTTGAATTTATTTTTCTTCTATTTACTTGTATCTTGTATTTTACTTCTAAGCATTTATTTTTACTTACATTAATGAAACTAATTAATTTTAATACAATTGCACTTGTTCTAATATTTATTTGACTCTAAAATACAGTTTTCCACAAAATTCCTGAAATTCGTTCATAACCTTCATTATATTGTTGCTAACTATTAAATTTTAAATATATCTCTGAATGATTTTATTTTTATTAATTTCTCTATGTTTAAAATGTATTCGCACTATAATATCTTAACAATTTAATACAAATAACTAAATTTGATTGGCAAAAATGTATTTATCTTTGTAATTCGGTCGAATCTGTTCTAAGATGGAGGAAAAAATGTGTCCGCTCTAACCACGATGACTTTCTAAGTGTCCGCTCAGACCACGAAATGTTATGTGTCCGCTCTAATCACGTCCGCTGTAGCCACGCAACCGTCATATCAGGCGAGTTCAAAATTACCGAAAGACATTGGCAACGAACCTTGTAATTGTGAACCTTATTCGAATGACGAGGACGACACCTGGGATACCCCTCAAGACTTCCTAACCATGTTAACAGGAGGATTTTGAATATCGACATATTTAACCTTCATCGTCCCCTGTACATGGCGGGTCCTTAGAGGTACTAGGGCTCGAACTCTTGACACACCGGCCACGAGTTCGTGACCATATCCAATAGGGTACCACGGACATATTGCTTGAAATATCATGGTAAAAATAGAGTACAAAATTCTTTTGTAATAAAAAAAAACACAAATTTTTAATTAGTATAAATCTAAAAAGTAATCAATTTAAAATAATTGCGTATTGCAGTTAATTAAATACCTTGTATCTGTGTAATATTAAAAATATTTTAAGTTATTAAAACTTTTTCGAATAAATATCAAATCAATCGATTCTTATTCAATGCTTTATTTTGATGAATAATTTTCCAAAGTGTTGACTTTTTGTTTAAATCAAATGTGATCAGAGCTCGAATCTATATATATAAAGGAGAAAAGCGACTCACTCACTGACTGACTGACTAATCACGAAATCTCTGGAACTATTCAACCTACAGACTTGAAATTTGGTAGACATGTTCCTTTGATAGAGTAGACATCAGCTAAGAAAGGATTTTCCGAAATTCGAAACGCAAAGGGCGTTACGAGGGGTTAAGGGCTTTAATAATAATTGTTTCCATGTTTAAACTACTTGATGTACAATCTTGAAATTGGGTAAGCGGATTCCTTTCAGAGAGTAGAGTTCCGCTACAAAATGAGTTTGCTGAAAATCGACCCCCAAGTGGCGTTGCAGGGGCTTAGGGGCGTTATAGATAATTATTTCCATTTTTAAACTATTTGACGCACTGTCTTTAAATTTGATACATAGATTCCTTTCGTAGAATAATGATCAGTTACAAAACGGGTTTTGTGAAAACAGACTTCTAAGTGGCGTTGCGGGGGGATTAAGGGGCGTAATAGATAAATATATCCGTTTTTAAATTACTTCACCTACCTGCTTGAAAATTGGTAGGTAAGTTTCTTTCCTGGAGTAAATATCCGCTACAAAATGGGTTTTGGGAAAATTGACCCCCAAGGGGTGTTGCGGGGGCGGGGGGTTTAAGGGGCGTTATAAATTCCTATTTTTAAGTTATTAGACGTACAGTCTTGAAACTTAGTAAGCAGATTCCTCTCATAGGGTAGAGATACGCTAAAAATGGGTTTCGTGAAAATTGCCTTCAAGTGGCGTTGAGGGGACTTAAGGGGCGTTATAGATAATTATTTCCATTTTTAAACTATTAGACGCACAGTCTTTATATTTGATAAAGAGATTTCTTTCATAGAGTAGAGATCAGCTATAAGAAGGTTTTGTGAAAACAGACCTCTAAGTGGCATTGCAGGGGAATAAATGGCGTAAGAGATAAATATTTTCGTTTTTAAACTATTTGACCTACCTGCTTGAAAATTGGTAGGAATGTTTCTTTCATGGAGTAAATATCCGCTACAAAACGGGTTTGGAGAAAATTGACCCCCAAGGGGTGTTGCGAGGGGTTAAGGGCAGATATAAATAATTATTTCTTTTTTTAAACTATTAGACTCACAGTCTTGAAATTTGGTTAGCAGATTCCTCTCATAGGATAGAAATACACTGCAAAATGTGTTTTGTGAAAATCGACCCCTAGGTGGTGTTGCGGGGGTTCAAGGGGCGTTATTGATAATTTTTTTGCATTTTTAATTAATTGGACGCACAGTCTTCAAATTTTGCTAAGCAGATTCCTTTCATAGAGTGCAATTCCCTACAAAATGGGTTATGTGAAAACAGACCCAGAAGTGGCGTTGCGGGGGCTCAAGTGGCGTTATAGACAATTATCCCCATTTTTAAACTTTTAGACTCACAGTCTTGAAATTTGATAAGCAGATTCCTTTCGTAAAGTAGAGAACCGCTACAAAATGGGTTTTGCTTATATCAACTACCAAGTTTTAATTTCGGGAGATTAAGAGGCGTAATCGATAAATATTTCCATTTTTAAACTACTTGATCATCCTGCTTGAAAATTGGTAGATATGTTCCTTTCATGAAATAGAGTTCCTCTAACAAAGAGTAAAGTGAAAATTGACCCCTAAAGATGTTTGCGAGGGGTCAAGAGGAGTTACAGAAAAAAATTCCTGTTTTTAATTGTTAGACCCATATACTTGAAATTTGTTAAGCATGTTTCTTTTGTTGAATAGGGATCCACTCAGAATAAATTTTAAGCAAATCAAGTTCTGGGGGTTGCAGGGGGTTACTGGGACGTATTGACAAAAAAAATTACTTTTTTCGAGCTACAAGGACTATAATAATGAAATTTGGTTTGCATTTTTCTTTTGTTGAATTGAAATCCGCTAAGAGCAGTAATTTTGGAAAACGGCTCTCAACGGGATTACGGGGATATTTATAGTAAAACTTTTGCTTTTTTCTGTTAGATTTAGACTTGAAATTTGGCTTGCATGTTCAATTTACGGAGTAGAGATCCACCGAAAATTGGTTTTGCGGGAATCCACTTGGTTTTTGAGTTACGAAAGAGCAAACATCATTCTATGCTTCAATTTTAGAGATTTTTAGAAAATACAAATTAGATGAGTTCTGCCCTTTTTTTTTATCAACAGGTGACAGTTACAGGTATAAGTATATTTTCAACTCAATCGAATTCTTAATGCTAGGACTTAGATATCAATAATTTATACATATATATAAGCAGTAAAAATTTATAAAACATCATGAAATACCCAGCGAAGCGGGCGGGTAACAGCTAGTTGGTAAATAACACAAATTTATTTTTGACACACCGACTTAAGGAAATGCTTACATGAAAATTAATTGCTACGAATCAGTGGCGCCCATAGGGGGGGGGGAGGGTCAGGGGTCCGGACCCCCATAGACCTTGATTATTTTTAAAGATTTATTATAGTCCTGTGTATAGAGTACGTAAAATTATAGTAATTAATTTTATAAATTAATGCTTATTCTATAATTTATTCTTTTGCTGTTTTTTTTATTCCGACAATCGATAAAAGCAAAAGAATATGTTTATATTTGTTAAAAAAACACCGGAAAAATGAAAAAAAATTAAAATCGCTTACGCATGGCCGACCCCCATGTTTCAACTTTAATATAGTTTTAAAAAAGCTAAAAAACACGCTTTTATAGTGAATCGAACTTAAAAGTATAAAAAAATGATTAACGGGAAAATTAATGTCAATGGGGTAAAAGCGTGGGGTGCTCTACATTAATTGTTATAATTTCTTACTAGTTATATTCCGAAATGCTGAATTATTGTAAAAATGTAGTGCAAAGCACACCTCACTTTTCCCCAATGACATTAATTTTCACGTTAATCATTTTATTCTTTATAAGAATTTTTTTACAATTTTTTTAGTTCGATCTAAAATAAAAGCGTTCTTTTTTAGTTTTTTAAAGTATATTTTATTCATTGTTGAATTTATCCTTGAGTTTGATATTTGGAGCCGGAATTACGTGGCTGCTGGAATTAAGTCTTGCTCTTCAATGGATTTTAATTAACGGGTCTGAAGGGTATTTATTCTCCCCTTATACAGGACCTCGGATGAGTCCCGTATCGTTATATTTCAAAGAAGTCTCTATACACATACAGGTCAAACTAATAAAAGTATGTTAAGAAAAATTGTATTGTCACCTTTTAAATGTATTGCTATAATGTTAATACGTATCATCACTTCTAAACGTATAAACGTATTGCTTTATAAAAATAAAATTAAAATATTTAGAAGTTAGAACATAAATTATTTTTTATCACATGAACGAGTCTTTTTCTTATTTCCATTTTCAGAAAAACTAGACAATTGTTTATATTATGGTGTAAGAAATTGTTGACGCACTCACCCTTACATTGCTCACATAAAGAACACTTTTTTTGTTTGTTTTATTTGTATTAACAACAACTGTATTCACTTTTAGGGTTAATCTTTTAGTACTAAATCTGAAAAAGTTATATAGAACTAGTCGCCAAATCTGGAAATCATTACTTCTGATGATCCTGATCAGGATAATGGAGCAAAACTATGAAATTATAGTATTGGCATCTGTCCTTTACAAGTGTGCAAAATTTCGAATTAATCTGACCTTTTAAAGTGTATAAAAATCAAGTTCAAAGATTCCGTTACATACAAGTGAAACTTATAAAAGCGCGTTAAAAATTCCAAATTTCTCGACTTATACATGAAAATATACTGTGCACAATGATACAGCAGTGGTCAGTATTTCAATGACCTCAAGTCCATTAAGTATGAATATACTTAAATACGATAAAAGGACCCTGATCATTCGTTAAAAATTGTGTAAACCAATCTGTGGAACAAATAGATAAGTAATTGAATTAGGTTTGGGTAAATGGTTCTTGGCCCGCAAACCAGTGTTTGAGGTAAACCAGTAATCTCGTTCCAGTACCTAAGAATTTTTCTTTTAAGATACGGTTGAAGCAAGAGCACTGAGCTTATGAAGTAGTTACTGCATCTCATTTATTCATAAGAAGCTGCTACTATTGCATACTAAACAGCGGTGTCGCCATTTAAATCATTATCATGTGCTTTAGTCCAATAACAGCAATGGAGAGATAAATTAACTTTAATTGAATTTTATGCATTGGATTTATTAGAAATATTTGGGAAGAAAAGAAGAAATGGGAATGGATACGCGATTTTTATTAATAAGCACAACCCATCATTAAATAGCAGGCATCTGTACTTGGAAGACAGAGTTAAAATGATAAAGTTTGAAAAAATAAAAGTTTTATATAAGTTTCCCTGAAAGAAGATGCATACGGTGAAACAAGTTATAAAACAAAAATTAAATAGGAATTTCAAAATGAATGGAGTATAGGTAAAATAAAAGTTCCACCATTTATTTATTACAATTCGTTTTGTAGCCCTTTTACTAATTTGTTATTTATTTTCCAGCTGCAATTTTTATTAAATTCAATAACCATAAACGGTCTTTTTTTATATATCCTTTATTTTTAAAAATTCTGAATATTTTAAAAATATTTTGTGCTGGCAAAATGTATTTGATTATTAAAATTCTTCAGCTATGAAGATGTGGAAAGATCGGTTTCTTTTGCAACTATTATACACTCAAACATACTTTGAAGTTAATATTAAAATATTAACAAAATGGAATTGAATTTTTAGAATAAAATGAAACTCCAACGTTTATAGTTTTAAGAAAAGATAAGGTTTAGAATAATTTTTTAGAATTATTCTTTTTGTGAATGCTAATTAGTAAAATATCGAAAAATTCATTTTCATTGCGAGAAAAGGTATATTAGGCAACTAACTCTTCAAAAATTAGCAAAGAAGATATTCGTCTATGCGTGCATGGATATGTGTGTGTGTGTTTGTACAAATATTTTTTATGTACAAATGTGTTAGTACAAATGTTTCTTGAGAGTGTTTGTTATTTTATTCATTCTAGTCATAAAGTCTCCACGATATCTAGCTATCTTAATTCTTTTTAATTGTCAGGTTAATGAAGTAGCGCACACAAGAATTTTTCAAAAGGGGGGGGGGGGGCATAAGTCCACCATTTTTGAATCATACTCCAATAAGCCGCCCAACATATTCTTTTGATTTTTTTTGTCGATTTTCGATAACAAAAAAGAATAAAAAATTAATTACTGAATGAATAATTAGCATTAATTAATAAAATCAATTATTAATAACAAATACGTTATTTAGTTTTACGTACTATATACATAGGGTTATAATCAATCAAAAAAAATCAAGGGCTTTCGGGGGGGTCCAGACCCGAGGACCCCCACCACCATCACCCTTCTTTGTGTGCGCCACCGGCTTCATGAAAATAGTAAATTAACCGCAGCTTTAATTTATAAAAGGATCCACGTCTCGAAATTTTTTATAGCGAGCTGACCAATTATTGTGTCATCCACTGGATCCAATCATTTAGCTCATTTCTAAATTAATTTTAGAGTATTTTCAAAGTTTTTCCACGCTTGAAAAAAAATAAGTAGAAAAGGTACTTTTATGGATTGAAAGAAAAACACTTCTATTCGTCCTAAAGCTTTACTCGTGCGTTTCCGTTTGCTGCTTTTATGTTTTGTGTGAATGTATTGCTCCTACATAAAAATGTGTATACTACCAATTTAAAAGCGTGGCCACGGTAGCCAAGTGGTCATGATCGAGAACATGTGGCCACCGTTCTCGCGTCCCGGGTTCGAAACTTAATGCCACTACATTCAAGTATATATATGTCACCCGAAATTTTCTTATTCGGGCTTATAAATGTATTTTAAACTTGAAACTTTAAATCAGGAATTTTGCGTAATTTTCTGCATAAAATATTTCCTTGTAAAGGTTTTTTCCTTTTATATATAGGGTACAACCGGAAAAAAAGTATAAAGCAAGACTTAAATCAATGAAAAATGCACGTCTGTTTAAAAAAAAAAGAAAGAAAATTAGAAGTATAATAAATTTAAAAGATAGTCATTGCAAATTTATTTAATAAATATAAAGCAATTTACTTGCAGCAGAGTTATAAATCTGCAAAATATTTTATTTTAAAAAAGTGTCAAACAGAAGAATAATTGATATTGCATTTGGGCATATAAGATTTAAAAATTCAAATCGCTTTCAAGTTCAAAATGACAAGTGCAATCATAAAAGATATTCACAAAAGTCAATTTCTGCCATTCAGAGTTTGAATCGAGGTTGACAGCTCCAAAAATCAAACTATTATTTTACACTCATGACTACACTGCTTACAACCTTTAACTAGTAAAAAAAGCACTATAAATAATAAATGAATGAGGAGAGGCGAAACAATTAGAACACCGTATAATTTCCTCCGGCGACTGTGAATTCTAAATTCTCATTGGCACTTAAAGCGCCTCATTTTCAATGTGCCTCGAGAAAAGAAAAGCAACGAAAGACGACGCAAACAAAGGATATGAAAAATAACATAGAAGAAAAGAAGAGGAGAGGACAGAGAAAAAAAATTCGTCTATCTATTCAAACTTTTTGTTGTTCTCTATATCTTCTATGATCATTTTAGAGGCGCCATGATGTCTGGACGGAGAGATTTCTACACCACATTTGTCATTTTATCGCTTTTTTTGTGCGTGCTTCAGTCTTTTAGCCTATTTTGGAGATAAGCCTGTTTCGTTTTTGCTCTGAAACGAAACCTTCACAGATTTTCTACTCAATTGACTTCAAGAAAATGCAAATTTTTCTTATCGATTGCAATCGGGAATTGCTCAGATGTATCTTTTTCCTATTAGAGACACGGCACTTACACCAGGAACACTTTTCATGTTTCTTTCTGCAGTGGACATATTTCAGCGAACGGTTCTGTTACTGGCATTGAAGGAAAATGTCTTTAGAGACGCTGTCTGTCAATTTAAAAAGAAGTACATCCCAGTATATTTATGAAGTTTTCTGACTAGACCAATTTCAAACTGTTGAAAAAGTAAAATAGTCCTTTTTTTCCCATTTTTAATATCCACAGACTCATTACGTTCCATTTAAACGTGAATGCCCATAGATCACGAATCACCTTTCTACTTAAATGAGTATGTACATCAAGCAAGCCTTTTTCATCATGAGTCAAAGGGAAAAGAAAATCACAGAAAAGCTATACATGTAATAATTCTCAATTTAAATATTCTTTCAAGGGATTTTCTTTAAAATATGACAAATCTTGAGCCCTTCCAAGGCATTGTGTGGTAATTAATTCTTTTAGTTTATCCTCCAGACGAGAAATACCATTTTGACCACAACTTTATCTCTTCAAAAACAGCCACGTTGGCGCATTTTAAAGCGATATGATGCAATATTGCATCAACCATCGATTTGGAGCTATTAACGAATTAAGTATCGGAAATCATACGATTATCGAACATCAGATAAGTTTCCGGCAGAGAAAGGTATAAAAGCTAAGATCTCTGGAGTGTAAAAGGGAACGGTTCTATCCACTGCCATACATGGTTGTGTCGCTTTTCTTTTTGCTTTGTGTTTTAATGTCCTAACCTTGTCAATTGATCAAAATTGAATGAGGTTTAATTGTTTATTTACTCGTAAAGACATATGACACTCACACACATAAAAAATTTACACTTTTTACACGTTTGAGGCAAATACTAAATCTTCCGAGCTCGTTGACAATTTTAGAGAGAGAAAAAATATGGGTCAGGATGACATCCAACACACCTACCTCTAGCAGATACACAAACTTTCATTCAAAGCTCCTTGGTCAAACTCACAGACCTTTCTTTCTTCGAGAGACAAACACTAAACTATTTCTTCACAAAGCTCCCTGGTAGAGCTCACAGATTTCTCTTCGGCATACAATCACTGAATTACCTTTTCATAAAGCTCATTGGCGGAGTTCATCATATTCTCTCGTTGCGAGACAATCATCGACTCCAAATCTCCACACTAAGCTCGTGGGTGTTGCTAAAAAAACGACCTCTCTTGCCGAGAGGTAAACACCAACTGACTGGCGTGGCACTCGCGCAGGCGCAGTACCTCAGATCAGTCCGCGTTGCCACCTAGAGTTTCAGAACGGGTCTAGAGTTCGTTACAGTGTTCGTCGATAAAATTTAAGAACTTGTCGCTGAAATATGAGGGTTCACCAAAGGGGATGAGACATTTTCTTAAAATATACTCTTTATTATGACTTCTTAATCCCAATCTAAATTCGACCTAAGCCGCAAGTCAGCTCAAAAATAGTAATTTAAATGTCTAAAATATAATTCCTATACTTATCATAAATAGATGATTCTCGGTGATAAAACTAGCCTTTGAATGGTCGTCTAATTCTACGACAGTTCCCAGATTCTTGCATAACTATCCCTATCACTAACTTCCCTCTTCACTTGACTTTAAGTAATAACCCACTCTAACCCCTTCCAGTCTCATTTTATTTTGGAATTATGGATCAAAAACGTCAATTTTTCTTACGTTTACCTAGAAAAGTAAGCAAAAGCATTCGAAACCATAAATAACGCATGTGAAATAATTCAGGAAGACCGATTATCTAGTGTAAATTTTCACTCGGGATGAATCAGGATAGTACGTTTCGTCTGTCAGAGCTCTGCTCGGGAAAAACCGGGAAGGAGTTAACCGCGGTTCTTTTACAAGGAAAAAAAATTTACAATCATATAACATCATTGGAAGTATTTTAGAGTTTTCCCCCGTAGGATTTTGTTGAAATAGCGGGAATAGAGAACACTTAACAAACTAAAGTACAAACATAGCCTATTCAATCAGTGGACTCCAACTAGATACAGATATCCCAGTAACATGTTTGATTCCAGTGAAAACACCGCAAACAATACCTTAAAACTCTTCGTATTGAGCAAAGAACACAACAAATCATCTAAAATAATTTTTTCACAGTATACGATCTACTAATTGAATAATAATTCCTAGATAGAAACACTGTAACACACATTTCCGTTGCAAGAAAAAATGTACAGATTTTAGGCAGAGATCCTCTAAATCAGCAATTCTCAACCGCTGGTCCGCGGACCACCAGCGGTCCGCGGAGAAATCTTACCGGTCCGCGGACAATTTCTTCTATTCGCGAAAAAAATTTACTTATCAAAAAAAAAATAATAAGAAGAACTAAATTTTAATTTATTAAATTACGAAATACAAATATATCTTGAACTATTTATAATTCTATGTAATTTATGGTTAGTACTGCACTGAAGAAAAATTCCCGAAATGCTGACAAAAGTGCGCGAGAGCGCGGCGCGTAAACCCCTCTGTTGGCGACAGACACTTAAGCCGGGGTTATAATAGTATATAGATCACAGCTTATTTGTGTTCGGTGGATCACAGAACACGGAAGCGTTGATTGAAGGAGTTCTTACAGAAGGTTAATAGATTTGATGTGTGATCTGGTACAGTTTTATCGTTGTATAGTCTGGGTGTTTTTAAGTTATTGTTAAACGAAACATTGTTATAATAATTATATATCTGTTTAACTGGATTGGACCAATATAACAGTAAGTTTATTGATTATTTATATACTTGTATGTATGTATGTATGTATGTAGGCGCTAATAAAAAAATATTTTTAACCCTTAGTAAGATGAACCGTAAACAAGGCACGCTATTCAATTTTTTGAATACCAGTTCAATGTCTCAAAAAAATGACGACAAAACAGGAATAGTACCAGGAAAAAAGAGAAAACCATTTATCAGACACTACAACCACGAATATATAAAATATGGTTTTATTCTTTGGCCCAATTCTACGGAAGAAGATATACGTCCGATGTGTATCATTTGCCATGAAGTTTTAGTAAATGATGCTATGAAACCAGCGAAAATGTTACGACATTTGAAGGCTAAACATTCCGAGCTGGAAAAAAAGCCGCGTGAATATTTTGAGCGTAGAAAACAAGAATTAGGATTACAAACAAAAACATTTAAACAAAATTTTATTCACAACAAGTCATTATTAAAATGTTCGTACCTAGTTGCCCTTCGATTGCTAAAACAAGAAAATCCTTTACTACTGGGGAAAATTTAATAAAACCAGTTTTAATAGACGTCTGTTTAGAAATGTTTGGACTCTCTGCTGTTGATAAAATCAAATCGATTCCCTTATCTAATGATACTATAAGAAGAAGAATTGAAAATTATCAGAGAATGTGGAATACCAATTAATACAAAAGATAAAGGAATCAACACTTTTTGCAATACAAATCGACGAATCATGCGATATTTCTAAAAAGGCCATATTAATTTGCTATGTTAGATATATTGATTTTACTTTGGAAGAAATAAAAGAAGAATTCTTGTGTTGTATAGAATTGGTTTCATATACAACAAGTGATGAGATTTTTAAAGCACTTAATTCTTATGTTATTAAACATTCTTTAGAATGGAAAAATTGCGTAGGTGTGTGTTCCGATGGGGCGGCTAGTATGGCTGGCAGACATTGTGGTGTTACTAAAAGAATTCAGCAAGCAGCTAATTCTGATTTATTAATTACCCACTGTATAATCCACAGACAACATTTAGCAGCGAAAAGTTTATCCACAGAATTACATGAGGTTTTAGCGGAATCTATAAAAATTATTAATTTTATCAAAAAAAGCGATTTAAACAGTAGGTTATTCGCAATATTTTGTCAGGAGGTTGGTGCCAAACATGAGCAGTTATTATTGCATACAGAAGTTCGATGGCTCTCGCGGGGTAAGATTTTAACCAGGCTTTTTGAATTAAGACGGAAGTAGAAATATTTTTAAGAGAAAAAAATAATCCTTTAAGTATGCATTTTTCTGATGTAGAATGGGTTGCAAAACTAGCATATTTAAGTGATATATTTGATTTAAATTTGAGTTTACAAGGAACTTCTACAAATGCGTTTCATTTATTTAATAAAATAGATGGATTTAAGAAAAAAATTAATTTTTGGGTGGATAAAGTAAATACCAATAATATTGATGTATTTAGTAATTATTTGATTTATTAATTTACAACAAGATTTAAACGTATCAAGATTAAATATAATCATTGGGCATCACTTACAATCTTTAAAAAATGGTTTCGAAAAATATTTCCCATCTGAAAATACCACGTGTGAAAGAAATGTGTGGATAACAAACCCCTTCATACCATATGAGAGTAGTAAGTTAAATTTAAGTGACAGAGAATATGAATCCCTCCTTGAGATTAGTACAGATATTATGTTAAAAGCTAGTTTTTCAACAATGTCCCTAGATAAATTTTGGATCAAATTGAAAAATGAATATCCATCTCTATACGAGAAAGCAATGAAAATGTTAGTCCTTTCGCAACTACATATTTATGTGAAGCGGGATTTTCATCTATGACGGTAATAAAAAATAAATTTAGAAATCGTCTTTCGGTTATTTCGCCGCTCCGACTTAGCTTGACTAATTTAGAACCCACAATTGAAAAGTTGATTGAAGAAGAGCAGCCACAATCTTCTCATTAACAATAAATAACAATATAAAAATTGTTGAATTATTTTGTTGTGTTCATATGCAATGATTTTGTGATTTTTTTTATAATTTCTGATATTTTTGTGTGTAATTTTTTCAGGGTTGTTACTTATTAAAATTATTATTACAAACAAACAATAATTATGTTAAAATGGTTGAGGCTTTCGCGGCCGTTGTTTTGACTTGAGTAGTTCTAGTCGGCTTAAAGGCCGTCGTTGGTTGAAATTGCTTCCTCCCGTTCCGTGGGCACGTTGGCTAGCTTTTTCTGAGGTGCTTCTATGCCATCCAGTCTGCATCCAACCTTTGAGATGGAAACACCATAGAAAAAGCTAGCCACTCGTGCCAGCGAAACGTCAGGAAGCAATTTCAACCAACGACGGCCTTTAAGCCCGACTAGAACTACTTCAAGTCAATAAATTATGTTTGTTTTACAAATTTTTTGATTTAATTTTTTAGTAATCGTAAGAGTGATATTTTTGTTGTGTTTCTATGTCATGAATTTGTGATTTTTTTTATAATTTTCTGTGATTTTCGTTAAAGTTTTGTTATATTATATTATGTATGTATATAATTACATATATTTACATTTAAATATTAGTGTACGCAAATGATAATAAACATGTTCCAATTAACGTATTTAGTAGTTCTTAATACCTAGTAAAATTTGTTGTTAAAAAAATATCACCGGTCCGCGAATTTTTTTACAAATTTACCGGTCCGCGGGCCAAAAAAGGTTGAGA
>BMAO01026870.1:0-29590 GCA_019973975.1 Trichonephila clavata | reverse complement strand
ATATATAATCAAAATCTACGTTTTGTAAGCTACTACATACACAAAATGCATCAGAAACGAACATTTTGAATACCGTAAAATTCGGCGGAAACGCGCACTTTGAAGAGCAAATGTGAGATCGAAATTTACGGTTGCACGTAATACGTCGGATAATCAGAATGAGAGCTTTAGAAGTACAGAAAGATATGAGCGTAAAAAATTATTAGACTTCTACATATATAGAAATTCTGCTTATTTAAAAGAAATGACATACGTTATAAACTTAAAGAGTTGTAGTTCTAGAAGTATAGTTTTTTTCGAATACCTGGGATAATATCTCGAATAAATGACTTCACAACATAAGAGCATTGCACACGAACATTTCAAATTTCTTCCTAAAAAGGGGGTGCGACGAATGTACCTCGAAACTAAAAAATGCAGCTTGAAAAATATAGGTGGGAGTTATGCACCAGTGTGCGTTATATGCCGGATTTTACGGTAAATGTTAAGTTTAAAACGAAATACCATTAAGTGATCAATCTCTTTTTTTTTTTTTATAAATGCTTTGGATAGTTGGTTGACGTAAATTAACGTGGCATTTGAATTGCGCAAAAGCTATTGACGTTAACCCTTGCATTCTTTAGCCACTGCTGGAAAATAACTTGAGATGGTATACCTCACACACACACACTCTAAATTCTTAGTCATAATCGCGTGAGGATTTAGAAGTTGTTTCACTTAGCTTGAGGAGTCTCCATCATTTTATTTATAGAGCCAGGATTTGAACTGAAGACTAGAACTAAGCATCATCGTTCCTGAATCTCACAACAATAGTGAAAATATTATAATGATAAAATAGTAATAATCATTCATAATAAATATATTTTTTTTCGTGAATTAGTATTGAAAACTATTTTTGAGAATTGTTTTATTTCTAATAGTAGGAATGCAAATGTCATCACTTTCTAATTTGTAAGCAAATGGTTTTAATTTACATTTTGCATATGTATATGTCGAAAAAATCATTCAATTTTCGTTAAGATTAGTAATTCATCTTTTTTTTTAACAGGAGAAAAAATTTAAGACCTTTAGATATTTATTCTTTCTCATTTCTGAATATTAAAGTTTGTGGCGTGAAATTATTAGTTTAGAAGAAAAATGATCTTTAATTCTAAAAATTCCTGTAACCGGTCAAAAGAACGATTGTGTGTGTGTGTGTGTGCTATGCTAGAAATAGGTATGTGAAAAAATGTTGGTATGTTGAGTGTTAAAGGGAAAGTGTGTAATATTTTTCAAAAAATACTAACCTACTTTTTTAGATCTCTGTGAATTTTAATACGAATTTCCCAGGAAATAAAACCTTTATAGAAATTTCTTTTTTATCTTAATCCTTCAATTGTATTAATTAACAGACACGTAATATTGTTTTTAATGCTTACTGAATTTTATTGTTACAATAAAGGGGAAAATCGTTCCTATATGACTATTATTATAAATAATAGCTATTAATCAAATAAAAAAAAAACGTTCTTCTTTGCATAAAAATTTTAAATATTCAATAACTCTAGAAAAACTAAATTAAAATACGCTAATTAGTGGAAAGAGAATCATATTCGATCTCTTATAAATTATTCTTCTAACAGAACTTTAGAATAAAACAGAACTTTTAAAACCATTCTAATAGAACTGATAATCATGAAAACAAGCATCTAATTTCTAATCTTATTGCGATATTATTCTCCAAAATATTGTGAATTAAGATAAGAAACTAAGACAAAAATAGATAGCAGTGAATCATCACAAAGAGGATAAAACGAAGTCCAGAATTTGTTTTTAACATTCTGCGGGGGAAATTTAAATTAAAACGACGAAATTTCTGTATTAATATTTGTAGACTGTCACAATCCAAAACAAGTTGGACCACAAACCTATGTTTAATTTAGCCTACGCTCTGAAGTGACGATGTGATTTAAATCTTTTCTTCTTCCGCAAGAATAACGTCACGTGGTCTGTTTCGTGTCCAATGAGGGTGGGCGTTCCAACCACATGTTGATCCTCATCCCGCTGTTTTTGGCAGCAGTTTGTTTTCGGAGCACCGAAGATGAAGATCACGGTGAGTGCTTTTCTATTTCTCTCTGACGTTTTCATAAGTTTCGGTTTCTGTTTTTCAAGAAATGTGTTTCGGTTTTAGTATGGCATACCATTTTCTTTTCTTCAACAAGTGGTTGCTTACTTTCAACTTTTACTATGGATTACATTTATTTTTGAAAAGGAAATGAACTCTTTTTGACATGTTAAAGTTGGAAAATTTAGGAATTGATTACTGTTTTGATAAAAAAATTTATGGAGGAGTTACAGGAATATATATATTTTTTTCAAATTAAAATTTCTTAAAAAGAATCTGCTATACAGTGTTTTAAGAAAAGGGATTAAATCTGATATTTTTTTGAAAATTTAAAGAGCGATATTTTCTTAGTTAATAATTGTGTTCAATTTCCAATTAATTATAATTTATTAAAAAAAAACTATACTCTATGTTTTGTCCTTCATATAAAATTTCATTTGAAATACTTGCTTGTACAAAATTAAATTTAAATGCAAGATTGAACTTAGATACATAATTACTTATTTAAAAAAGATATTACGGAAAATAAAAGTTCTTTCTGTCACTCAAATTACATTTTTAAGTTATCATTTTAGTGTGATTTATATAAAAAAATATTTAAATTTTTATGTATGTTTCTTTCGTCCTTTTTTGCATTAAAAATAAATGCTAAACATTTATATACGATAGCTGAAACGCTTTGCTTGAGATTCGGTTTATTCCTTTTAGGCAATTAAAAAATTGATGAGAAAGGAAATGAGTAATTGCATATATTCTTATTAATAAATTCTTCTAATTAATAATTCTTATTATTGCACATATTCTTATTAATAATTCTTTTATTATTGCATATATTCTTTGCATATATTCTTATTAATAATTCTTATTATTGCATATATTCTTATTAATAATTCTTATTATTGCATATATTCTTATTAATAATTCTTTTTTTTATTATTGCATATATTCTTATTAATAATTCTTATTTTTGTATATATTCTTATTAATAAATTGCTTTGTTGCTATTGTAATAATATTTAGATGAAGGTCTATAGTGCGTTGTTTTCTTTTTAATTATGAGAAAAAAAGGCATATTTAATTTTTTCTAAAATATATTATTTGTTATTTTTTGAAATGTTTGCTGGATTCAGTTGGTTGATATTAATGAAAACTAAATTTGTGCTAAAATGTTAGGGGGATTTCTTTTTTATTGAATGAGAAGTTTTTGTCAATCTGGGGGAAGGGTATATTTTAAAATATGCACTTGTATATCCATATTTAAATTTATTTTTATATTCAGATCTTTATTTTTAAAATTACAGTACAATTAGAATAATTTTGAAACCACCTGTTTCTTAAAATATCTATTTATTTCTTTAAATAAAAAAAAAATATTTTTTTTCGTTTTTTATTTGAATTTGATATCCTTACGATACTTATAAATTTGAGATCTGTAATGTCCTAAAAAACTTTTTTGCATGAATATCACGTTTCTTCCTTTCATTACTCACAGCAATATTTTTAGTTATTTTTAGATTTAAATATTTTTATTTTACTGTTATTATTTCGAAAGCAAGGTCGAATTTACGCACTTTACTCATTCCATTCATTTATCTCAACTTTGCTTTACGATTTATGTTTGGAAAAATGCATTTCAATATTTAAAAACAATATATTCAAATATTTTTTTTCATAATATTCCGAAAGCTTCGAAAGTTGTAATGTGTTCATGTATTTTTCAAAAGCAATCACACATACTTTGATCTCGTGTTTTTATAAATGAAACGTAATTCATTCTCCTACGTTGAAAATGATGCATGTTAAACGATAAATCTAATTTCATTATTTTATTGCAACCATTGAAACAGTATGTCATCTATCATTATCTTTAATTTTTATCACCCTAATTTTTTTACTATGCGATTAAATATGACACCGCGGAACATCATAAAACATGGAAATAAATTTATTTGCGTCTTTTAATCTACTTGATAAAGAATTCATTGAAGAATTATGCTGCAGTTTGTAACTTAAATTAGTAAGCTTTACACAGCTATGTATGAGAAATAATTTTTTTTATTACAATACAGGAGCATATGTAATGAAGTTTCAAATTAAAGTTAAGACTTTTAAATCTGAGAACAAATTTTAAAAATTTGTGCATTGTGTCATTCATATGTCATGATTCGATTTTTATTAACGTTACAATTTGATGATACACGAGGGCTGTTGGTGGCGAGCTTCGTAATTCTAAACCATGATCAAAGTACAAAGACGACATTTAAGCTTGTATATATCCTTCTCCCAAAATTTCCACATCACGCCAACATGAGGACTTCGAGCCACGGTAGAGGACTGTAATCCTAGTGGTCATGGTCACGAGCTCGTAGCTGGCATGTCATGAGTTCGAGCCCCAGTAGCACTGAAGATCCGCAATGCAGAGGGACTGATGTATGTTAAGTCTGTCGTGGCTCAAAATTCTCCTTTTGGCAGCGTGTGGAAGTTAGGAGAATGGAATGTCAGCTTAAGTGTTATCCTCGTCACTTGACTTTGATTCAGAATTACGAGGTCTGTTGCTAATAGCCCTCGTGTTGCTTAAAAGGGCGACGTTAAGCCACTCACTTGGACCACGATAGATTTAACGTGCACCAGCCTTTTTACATGGTGAATTTTCAGTCGTATTAGAACTCTAAGCCACTATTCGATAATGCTGGTCATGAACCATATTTCATTGCAATTCTGTTTCTGATAATTCAGATTGTTCTCATAAAGGTAAAGCAATACCACGAACCTACGCGATAGGTGAGACTGATTGATAATCACGTAAGTCGGGGTTTTATTTCGCATATAAATACAGATAAATTATTTTTAGTTGAAGCCGCAGACAAAAGAAAATAAAAATTTAAAAAATAAATGCTTAGTAAAATTTTAGATAACACAATTACAAAATTTGATGTTATAGTAGAACGTCTTTTATCCGAACGTTTATTATCCGGAGCGTCAAATATCCGAACCAAAGTTTGGATACGTTTTACGAACAGTGCAATGCTCAACAGTTGTTTCCTGTGAGGCCCAAAGTGACGGGAAAACCCAAGGTGAGGGATATTTGGGGGGGATTTTAGCTGTGTCTGATTTGGTAAGCATCTGCGCGGAATATTATGTCAGTTTGTTTCCATGTGAGGGGATGTATACGGCGCTCCTTTGTTGAGTTCTGTTAATGTAGAAACCTGGATGGCTTGCGATGCAGAAGACTGTGGATTTCAAATGCTAAATGATAATGAGATTGTGACTTCCGTGCAAGAAGAATCCGACCCTGTCGACTATGAATCGGATGAAGACGAGGACAACAACAATGAAAATAGCAAATGCTGACGCGTTTCTGCGTTAGAGACAGCTATAGAGTGGTATGAACAACAATCAGAGCGCTGTCCTACTCAACTACTGCTGCTGAAGATAATCAAAGCTCTTGCATTGAAAAAACGAAGGTGTACTATGGTACAGCGAAAAAAAGTGATTATTTTCTACAATCAAGGTACAATTGCGACATTTAGCACCTATTTTGCTTTTTCTTCAAGCACGTTTCTCGCATATGATGATTTTCAATATTTGTATAGTGTCCAGTATCATATACTGCATGGTTCGCATTCGGTTTTCGGTTATCCGAACGATGTCCGGTCCCAATTGATTCGGATAAACGACGTTTTGCTGTATTTTGATATGGAAGGTTTCTTAAAATCTAACAAAATAGTTTGCAGTCCCAAAGATTTTTTTTCTCTCTCGCAAAATTTCCTCATAACGTGCTAATAATATTGTTTTCTTCTTTGTTTTGTTGAAAAAATACGCTTTTCGTTAGAGTCTATATTTTCCAAAATTTATAACCATCTTTCAATTAAACTGAGGCCTTCTGTCACATTCCCAACCGTCATTCGATCTTCCGATTGTGAATTGGGTTAAAGATATCTTGGGTTCTTCAATATCTTGCTTTTGTTCACGTATTTCTAACACTTCATTTATTGCTAGCTCCTGATTGTGAGAATCCAGCAACGAAAAAACTATCCACTTCTAAATTTATTTGCCTGGCAAGATCGACAACTTCTTCAATTACATTACCAATTTCATCAGGCTCTGGCACTGATTCCGCATAAGTTTCAGCGATGGAAAAAATAAATATGAGTCGACGTGATTTGAAAATCGCGTAACTCTGGGTTCGCTAAAGTCGAGGTTTTACTGTATTATGGCAAATTACAATAACGAATTTTGAAAGGTTTACAAGCATCAAGAGAATATAATAAACAAATATGCGCTGCATAGTGATTAATTAATTGTTCTCAGAAGGGCGGACAAGCGAATGCTTTTTTCATTTATCTTTCGAAATTAAATCACGAACTAGATATTAAAGCAGTGCACTGTAGTGGCATTTCATTAAGAGGCGTTATTCAAGTATATTTAAGGCTTGAAGAACAGGTGAAAATATTCTTCAAGAACATTTTCACTCATTTCACGATTTTGACCTATAGATTTTCTAAAATAGTTGTAGATTTCATCATCCCGTAACGTCATTTCTTTTCTTCACTATTGTTCTATTTAACATTTTTTTCAAGGTCAAAAGTGAAAAGAGTTTGATCATAAAATGTTTTTTTCCCTTTTAAGAATTTTATCTAAATATCTCTTTAGCATTCACCTGCATCACTGCTTTTATTAAATTTGAATTGTTTCATCCATGCATTTAAAACATCTTCATCCATTGTAAAATTTACGTGATCTTATTGTCTGCATTTTAATAAGATTATTCGATTGTTTGTGAAATATAAATATATTTAAAAAAATTGTGAGTAGGTTTTGAGACGCGCGCGCGTCAATGAATGCTGTCATAAAAGTAGTTTTTAAGTATATTTCAACATTTTTTTTAAATAAAAAATATTAATGAATCTTGAATATGAGGGAAATTTTTGAATAAATTTTTTGTGTAACTTTTTATTACACTTGTATTCACGGAAAACTTGATAGTTCGTCATAGTTCTAAATCAAACTGAATGAAAGAGCAGAATTAGTTTTTTTTCCACGGTAAGTTGCCGAAATTGTAATTATTTATTTTTTTCTCACTTCAGTGAAACAAAAACAACCATTAAGAAAGGCTGTATCATTCCTTAAATGCTTGGATGAAATAATGAGAGTGTAAACTGAACAGTAAATTATTTAGTTCTGTTGTTCTTGTTTCTTATCCTCGAAAGATATGACATATGTCAGATCAGAAGCCAAATGGTTGTTGACCGCCAAAAATCTATAATATTAAGGGAATCGGATGTTGTCCCCCTTAGAAAGTCCGATGCCTCCCTAAATGTGATCCGGTGAAGCTGGATGGCTCACAGCATTTTTACAAGTAGGTTGTATTTTTCTACCACTATCAAAGGAAAGGCATTTAAGGTGGCTACTTGTTAGTTTACCCAGAGCAGTCTGGGAGCACGGTATCTCTTGATATCTAGCAGAAAGCCAGGAGATGTTCATGTGTATCATCGGTACGAAGGTGGAACACGCCATATTAAATTGAGTTTAGATCTTTCATTTGAGTATAGTTCCTTATAAGTAAGCGAAGTGCCAGGAGCCGTTTCATCCTTACTACCCTCTTTGGCGAATCTGTCAGTGACCTCATTACCTCTAATGTTAACATGTGATGGAGGTTAACTGTTGGAGGTAAATGTCGTGGGTTTGAGAGATCTTCCTCAGTTTAAGCAGAATAGATATGCTGGTTTCATCGTTTGAAGAGGACCAGCCACTAAGATGTTGTAGCGCAATGTGGCTGTCCAATAAAATCCATAGTTCCCCAAAATCACAATCATAAGACATGATAACATCAAGTCCTACATTAACTGCAATTAACTATCTCCTGAATACAAAGCAACTGTCAGGGTTGCGTTGCTCTATTGTAGTCTCAAGGTGGGGTGGGGGTCCTAATAAAAAAACCTCTGCCAGTACGATCTTCCGTGCGACACCGTCAGTATAGACTTGTACTGCATTTTTAGGAATACAACTAATAATTTCCAGAGCCAGCTGTCTAAGATGGTCTTCATGGTGAGTTTGCTTGTTTGGAGAGGTTATCAGATCAAAGTGGAAGAAACCTCTCAGTATTCCCACTAAGGGATCAACAATAGATCTAAGAGATAGATGTGCAATCTCCTGAGGGACCAGGTCCTGAGTTTCTGGCAAGCTAAAAGGGCTGTACTTCTGGATTCTTTGATTGTTGTGTCAAGTGTGCAGATACAAAGAAATACGATGTTGGGATCCTTAGCTGTATATTTTATTGAAATACTTAACCAAAATTGGCTCTTCTTCTAATATGCAATGTATGTAAATTGGTGTTGAACAGTTCTTTAAACATCGATTGCATGTACACTAGAAAAGAATGGAAACTCGAGACTGATTCAATATTATACGCTAAATACAAGATATTTTTATTCCATAAAAGAGATGCTTCTGAACTTTAAAAAGAATAAATCACTTAAAATAATGTATCTGATTATAATTGCTCTTACATTTATAATAATTGATAATTTGATGATGGTTCAACATAGAAAAATCCATTGCCGATCGACTGTTGTTAAGTCCTATACAATGTCCCTTAGAATCAAAACGAAAATCCGTTATTTTAAGTCATAATTACATAATTTTCTTTAATTTTGCAAAATTTCATTCCGTTGTGTGAGCGTTAATATATATTTACTGTGTTTATATCGATATATTATTTTAAGCGGTATCAATTGAAAGAAATTAATCACAATAATGGTTCTCAAAGTAACTGTTTTTAAACAGCTGTTGTGAGAGTAGTTCCTTATTATGTTTCTCACTGGAATAATTCAGGCTTCGGAGACATTCCGATATTTAATGGGTATGACATATAACAGAATAGATTATCAACATCCATTCGAATCATTTGGGTTCGAATAATTGACCTAACACCACATTAAGTTAATTAATCAGACCAGTAAAAGAAAGAGGGCACTGGAAAAAAAGGAAGTAATAAAGCTTTTTGCCTAATAGATGTATTTTTTACCACTGATGAAGTAGAACATGTGTGTGTGTGTCTTTTTTGATACATCTTTTTGGACAGGAATCATTACATCGATAACATTTATCGAAAATAGGCGCATAAAAGCTATATAGGCGTACAAATTGTGCCTTAAATAAAAATGTTCGATGGAACGAGACTTAATTCTGTTGTTGTTGCTAATGCCACCTGTCTGACGTAGTCAGATCGAGGCCCACGAAATTCATCATGGCATCGGGCTATATTGTACGCCTGTCGTTAGCCGTAGCTTTGAGCACCATGCAGGTGACAGTACGATTTGGCTCGGTTCCACCCCAATTTTGAGGGAGAACACCCTGGGAGTGGTCAGAGGTTTCCCACCTCTTCCCCTTCCACCAACCACACGAGAGGACATGCGGCTCGACGGCTATTTAGAGTACCCCCATGCCGCGAAGGCACTATACATTTACAAACATCCATGTCTTCTCCGGGATTCGAACCCAGGCCCTACGGCACAGCAGTCAGCGTCGCTAACCACTATACCGGTTGGGCGAACGAGACTTAATTCTTCTTTATTTGAATAACAAGATATAGATTTATATTAGAATTTGAAGTTATTCATGCCAATAAGAAATAACTTAAATAATTATATAAAAAGTATTATGTTCAAAATAATTTCTGCTTTTTTCACCAGTGCGAAAGACATAATTTGTACCCATTTTTATATGAAATGGGTTTGAATATGACACAGAAGAAATTTATTTCTTCATTCGTACAACTATGATGCTTAATGAAAACTTAAATAAGTGTTTAGATAAAAATATAGTTAATTCAAGAATAAGAAAACAGCATAGTTACTTGCAATGCCCTTACATGTAGATGATGAAAAATATTTATTTTTACATGAGTTCTCCATTATTGTAAGATAAGGAAAAGAGCCTGATTGCAAAATAATTAAAACTGAATGTTATTGACAAATAATTAGTTCAATTTAATGTTATGAACAAAATAGCCTCTTCAGTGAAAATCATTAAAAATAAGCATTTTTTTAATATTATGTTAAATATTAGTTAATAAACTGAAAACTGTCATATAACAATCTTAATAAAAATAAAATACATTCGAAAATGAATTTTCAATTGAAATTTTTTAAAAAATGAGGAAGTTTCAGATTTTTTTAATAATTTTTTTTGTTATATTTTTTCTTTTTTCTATCGAAATAAAAAAAAATTGTGATGCTGTAATAAATTTATTACATACTATTGCAACGATGTCAACGTTAAAAAAAAAACTCGCCAAGTTTTGGCAACCATGTGTTTCGATTCATATAATGTCACCAATACAGTTGCGATTGTACATAATTGCAAGCTCCCTGAGAAAAATATCGCAGCAATGCCTGGTCTGGAATCGTTGAGTGAGAAAAAATTATTTCTCATATGACGACTTATTAACAATCAACGAAACTAAATAGCCAACTTTCCAGGAAGCTGCAAGAGCTGCAGGTTTATCAAAATCTGTAAACTTTATCATTGAAGTGTTGGACGATGCAGATTCAGTGATGAATTTAACTGAAGAGGAACGCCAAAAACAAATTTCACGAAAAATATTAACAAATAAACAGAATCGCCAGTTTTACACTTTGAGCAAAGAGTATGAACAGTTGTATAATTTGCACAATAGGGATTGGTCTGCGTAGGGGGACAGAAAATACGCCCCCTTCTCCCCAGTTTTATTTTTTGAAAAAAGTGAGTAAAATTTTGACTTAACTCAAAGAGGTTATTGTGTTTTATAGCATAAATTCTGAATTATATATTTTAATAAAATAATCCACCCTCTAAATGGCATGTAAAAAGTATTCATCATTTTAAAGCATTTAAATTAGAATTTTCGGAAGAGATTTAAAAATTATAAATTTTTAATGTAATAAAAATTCAAAAAGTAAATTCAATAAATATTTGTAGAAGTCGACAAAAATTTTATATTTCGATTATTTTTTAAATTGATGGAAACAACTACTAATTTCTCAAAACATAATGAACAGTTCAAAAGGTTCAAATGTATGAGCAAAAAAGATAATTAAATCATACATTTCGGCATGATTAAGGATATGATTTATTGCATAAAACTCATGGCAGTCAATAAATCGAATGAGAAGTATTACAGTTTTTAGTGATGAACTCACTGAATATTTATTTCCTAGTTGGCAGACAGGTGAACATTCTTGCTACAGTTGCTATTCAAAATAATAGCATGAATACAAATAAAAAAAAATCGAAAGGAAAAGGAAAAAAGAAAAACTTTTTGGGACTTCCATTCTCCGTTTCTCGTCGTGATCTCTGCAGGTGAATGAATGAGGACAGCTGACTCTTGAGTTCCATATTGGTGTCAAAATCGCACCTTAGGCAAATGGCTATTTGCCATGTAGCCTAACCTTTTCTATTCGAATGCATGGCGTCAGGATTAAGGATTATGAAATGCTTTCCGATGATGTTTTATTTCTCATTCTGAGAAACACCACAGTAAATGTTTGTCTTGATGAAGGTTATGCATATATATGTATCCCAGGCGTTGCCGAATCTTTTTATTATAATAATATTTACATTTGTTATAAAAACACATAACATTAGAGCTTGTTTCTGCGAACTTTTTGTTTTTGAATTAAAAAAACATCATCCATCATAAAAAAACTTTTTAAACGAATGGGATTCGTAGATAATATAGTAAGTGATAAATCTAAAAAAATATGTACAATTTGTATTTAATGATGAACTATAAGATTGTTGAGATTCTACTGTAAACTCCGTGACTATTTTAATTAATACTAGATCTTTGTGTTTGTTTTTAGCTCTGAAGTTATTGTAATGCATATAGCAGTCTCGAATTGTACTTTTATAAATAAAAACTTTGTACATATACATTATTTTAGTTTTACAGGCATTTTTCTTGAATTTACCGTTAATAGCCTGAAATTTATGCTATTTAATGTTTATGTAATGTATGAATTTAAAACTATTCTTTGTTCTTTTACATGTGAATATATAATTTATAACGAAGAATATATAATTTACTGCATACTTAATATTCCCAGACTAGATTATCTCTCTAATAACATCTCTATCAGACATAGCATATATTTTTTTAAAACTCAGAGACTACATGAATAATAAACATCAATTTAATTTTTTAAAAAACGAATTTTTCTTTTAATGACAAAAAATACATGTGTTTAGTGTTCTGACTAGTTCTGACAAACTTAAACTGGTACATATTTATAAAAAAACACATGCATTAAATTAAATTTGAAATACATTGAAACATTGAAAATAAGAGACATGAATATTTTATGTAAAGCGACATAACCAAATTTTTATGATGTGAACTCGTGTGTTAGTTTATTTCATTTAGGCTTAAAAAATTGATGGAAGATTTTGTTTTATGAGAGTCAGTTATTTTTATTGTAGTGAACGTGTAATAAACAAATAGCATTTCAATAACGTTGTAATAAAAACAGAATAGATTGGCAACTTTCTAAAGTATTTTTTAATGAAATCTCCTCATTATTAAACTGACAGCATAAAATGTCTCAAATTAAAAAAATGCATTAAAAATATTATCATGCAAATAATTTTATCTCGGAGCATGTTTTGAATATTTATATATTTTTGTGCCTTAAAAATATATAAATTTATTTTATTTTAATATTTGATGTAAACATTTTTCTCCATCATGAATAAAAAGTTTTCTATTTAATATCAAAACATCTATCTTCAAAAATATATGTGAAGGCGTTTTATGGCATTTTAAGGTAGCGAAAAAATATGTCAGTTGACTGTATTTACGTAGCCAGATTAAAAAAGTTTATTTTAATAAAACTGACAATTTTTAGTACGGCAACGTACGTTTTGAATACAGTAATTTTAAAAATATGAGTTTGTTCTAAATATATACATAAAATTTCTATCTTGTAATTGTTGTCATATTTTTTATACTGGAATATTAAACTACATGCTAGTACAATAAAATTAATCAAATATATGTGAGTCAATAACCTCAACCAAATAAACTTCTACATTAATTGTTATTTTTAAGAAAAATGTATTATGATTAATTCTTCTAGTGTGTGTAAAAGGGCTCAAACACTTTTCCTCAACAAATATGTTAATTGATCATTAGCCTATTGATGTAGCCTAGATATAAACTGTTTATTTTAATCCAAATTTTTATCTCTAGGGTAACGGATGTTTAAATATGCATCTAAGCCATCCTTTCGCTTGTTGTCTAACGTAATGGTCAGCAATCTGCGCCAACCTTGATATAGTTTCAATTGCTTCACCGAAGCGCATCCATTCTTCCATTGGATGTATGCCAAAAAAGAATCTGCTAGAGATAATTTTTTCCCCCACTCTACGTGAGCTGAGGTCATTTTTGTATATCCGCCAGAGTATTTTAAACTATGACACTTCTTTTAATAACGATTCCTTCAGACCATGTGGTTGATAAGATCAAAGAATGTTAGGTGTTGTATTATCTAAAATAACTTGATCTTCTTGTTTATGTTGAAATATTTTTAAATACTCGGCTGGTTTCTTAAAGCTGAGTTCAAGAAAGGCCAATGTCAAAACTGACATTTAGCTATTTTGTATAAACTTTACATAATTTTTCAATTACTGGCATTTAAAAGTGAACATTTTCAAAGGTTAAATTATCTACCCGTATTTTCGAAATGTAATACAAAGAGGTTATTATGTACGTTGTCTAAAAGTTTGGGTAAATAACTGAATAAAAACAGACAAATGGAATTAACATGTTTCGAGCATTTACAGATTAAGTGCAATTTAATTACTTTTAAATTGTGATTTGAAATACTTTTCATCTCGCAGCAATTATTATTATGAACTTATGAAACATTTTTTAACCTGTCTCAAGTTTAGCTTCTATTCAGTTATCAAAGAAAGTCTTAAAATTTAGTTCTGTATAATTTTTTAGTTTTCTTCTTTTTTTATCGAAATTCTAAATTTTGAAGAATGGCCCAACTTTATATGAAGTCTTATTTAGAAATATATTTGTGTGTTTCTGAAAGTACATGATTATAAATTTCACTTAAAAAGAAAACTCGTGAAATTGAGAATTTTTGGGCTAAATAATTTTACACAGAATTGTATGAATAAATATTTCATTTTTATTGAAGGTTTCTAAGCCTCTTTTTTTTTAATAAAAAACTTTCAATTCATTCAGAAATATGCTCAAGCACAAGAATCTTTCATATTTTTATTACATTTTTTTCTCGTTTTCTTATATATTTTTGTTACATCATAACTTTCTCTTTTTAAATTTAAAAATAGTTTTTGTTTAAAAAACTAACCTGTAGAACAGGGATAGGCAATTATTTTGGCTCGAAGACCACATTGAGAAAGCAGAGGGTACCGCAGAGGCCGCACCTTCCATTCATTAGTTAACTATACATCTCAGAAAAGATATAAATTGTACCATAAAAAAGAATAATTTTTAATTCAAGTTAAATAATGATGGTTTTATTCAATTTACTTTTTTGCTAGTTTCATATCTACAGCTGTAAGAACATTTGATTTTAGAATCAGTTTAATGAGATAAGTGTTCCTTATCGCTTTTCTATAATTTTATTTTTTTTAAATCCGAAGTAAGATTGCTTGTTGAAATTCTCATCATAGACTGCAAGTTAATTTCAGCCAACTTGTATCTATATTTACTCTTATTGGTCTCCACACAAGAAAAACTGCCGAAAAAATATACACTTGCCTCCGAAAGTCTGCGTACAGGCAATGATCTTACGTGTTTATGCTATAATTACTATTAAAATCTCGCTTTAGAAAATTAACATTGCTGTCAATGATTTTTCAAAATTTCCTTATTCAAACAGCATCAGCAAATTTCACCTTAACATGAAAAAACAAAAATGACCACCAAATAATCACCAACCATCCGCGACAAAAGTCTGCGTACACTTACAAAATAGAGCTTTTAAAGACCTTTCAGTGTAAAATAATTGCACTAAATCATGTTTTTAAGTAATTACAAGCTAATTTTACGATTTATTTAGGATTAGAGATTTGAAAACTTTTGTGGTTTCATGGCAAGCGACAGAATAGAGACCGATATATTATTCAAAGAAAAATCATCAGAAATCTTCAGAAAAGGGGAAATTTTTTAAAGAAATTGCTGAAACTGTTAATAGGAGACATTCATTGATTCAAAAAGTACTCATAAACTACAAATTAACTAAAATTTTAACCTCCACGCCAAGATCTGGCCGCCTGTCTACAGTGTCACCTCGAGAATCTTGCTTTGTAATACGCTCTATAAAAATAAATACAAGACTATAAGCTTCACAAATAGCTAAAAGTGTGGCATTAAATAGCAAAAATATGTGATTTTAACCACAATTCGAAGGGAACTGATAAAGGATGACTATCATGGTTGAGATGCACTCAAGAAATCATTCATCTCTTGAGTGAAAAGAGCTAAGAAAATGACCTTTGCCAAAAAACGTCTACATAGGACACATAATTATTCGAAAAATGTAATATATTCAATTGAAAGTATTTTTTTGTAATTTGGCATCAAAAAGAACAAAATTATGCCTGCAAAAATTCATGGACAGATCTTAAGAGAACCCTTTTTCGACTATCAAACATGGAGAAGGAGGCATAATGTTTGGGGGTGCATTGAAAGTCTTTCGGCTAGTAATCCGGTATTTATTGAATCGACAATGTACAAAATTGATTACTTTAACTTATTGAAGTAAAATATCAAGGAAAGTGCTGAGAAATTTGAGGTGAGTGATGATTTTTACTTTCGGTGGCATAAAGGTACCGAGCAAATGGCTCCTATTGTGAAGCCGTGGCAGTTCTGACATGTCCCAAACCAAACCTGCAGGCCATCCTAGTCCCCAGACCTAAGCCCAATACAGCATTTATGTGATTTACTCGAGTGAATAATCATGGAAAACGTAATAACATCCATGGAAATGCTCAAATCTGTAATAGTAGAAGAATGGAACAAAATATCCACGGATGAGGCAACTAAGCTAGTTAAATCACCGCCAAATATGTTGAGAGAGTTATAGAAAGAACGGAACAGCTTAAAAAGTATTAACTTTTAGTTACCATCCATTATTGTAAAGGTTCTTTCCCAGTGTACGCAGACTTTTGGCGCACACGACTTGTGTCGTTCTGAAGTTATAAATATTTGTATTATTTTATATAGTATTCCGGTGATTGTTGCTTATACCATTTGAATTAACGACGTTAGATGTATCAATAATAACTAGTATTGATTCTGAAAGACTTCATTTCATTAGCCATTTTTGCATGAATATGAAAGATGATCGCCTGTACGCAGACTTTCGGAGGCAAGTGTATGTTGATTTGTCATAGAAAGTAAGATCATAAGACTGAATTTCAAGGGCATTAATGTAAATTGGCCTTCAGATTTTGATCGACTTATTTACACCGAAGTGCTTTTGAAAATTTCTGTAATTTCATTGTAGACGTTCATAATCAAAAAATTTTTTCCCCCCATTCTTTAAAGTGTTTTATAGTTAGTTCTGTAAGTCCCGTGTGATACTTTTTTGTGCACGAGGATTTTTCAATCTTTTCGATATATATACATATGTTAACCAAAACATCGAGAACATTTTCTGTCTATTTGACTTTTTTGACTGTTTTGGAAAACCGCAAAAAAAGAAAAGAAACTCCTTGTAGGCCGCTGTTTGCCCACCCCTGCTGTACATTATACGAAATCCAAACGCAATTTCATTTCATGCCTCAAGTATACTGAACTTCATGCATTGCATTCGTTGAATCACTATGCATATTTTTTATTTGAAATTAGCATGCATGAAAACGAATATATAGCTAGCTCTGTTATTATATTTTCACCAGTGGAGACGTTTAAATCTTATGTCGTGCCGTCATTTCTTTCCCATTCTTCATTTTTTGACATTTCAAAGAGAATATCCTTGAGACATGTCTTCTTTTGTTGTCCAGAAAGTAAATGTTGCGTGTTATTCACACAACGGTGCGGAAGCCTTGCCTTTGACCATTTTGTTTTGCATACATGAATTCTAACTTCGCCGGCGATGAATGCAAATATAGTTACAGATTATACAACCTTGCTGATATGTATAAGGCGTGACAGTACGATTGAGATTGAAGCGTTTAACTATTTAAATGTTGTGTCCTTCATAATTTTTTCTGAAAAATAAAAGTATTTTTTGGGAAAATAAATTCAAATGATAATGATGATTATTTCCAATAATAATATTAGACGGGTCAAAGAGATGGTATATATAAATTTGAACCATATATAGATAACAAGAATGATTCCATTGTGTCACATACGTATTTCAACCGCTGAATATTTGCGAAATTCGTTAGATTTAACTATTTCCGTTTCAGATACTTCTGTATCTCAGTTATAGGTAAGTTCATACCCAAATTTCTATCTTTCGTATATTTCTATGAACCAGATTTTTATGGATTCTTGATTGTAAAAAATGCAATAGTTAAGATAATAAAGGCCAAATAATGTTTTATTCATTAAAATTTTTGTAGTTAATAAGTTTCTTAGGATTAATTTACCTATGTTTTAATGCATTTTAATGTTGCCAAATTATTTCCAAAGCAATTTTAAGCAGCCATTTTCGGTATTTGATTATATTAACATGGATGGTAAGAACTTAAGAACTGATCGAGGATAATTATGTAAACAGCATTTGTTGGATTGTGTTTTTCGAAATTTATGAAATTAAATTTAAAATCTAGGATCCCACCTTGCTTGGATTCGAATTTCTGGTTTTTGACGTGCAACGTCTTTCCTCTCGGTTGCAGTATATTTGGGGTAGTGATTTCGTGAAAAGGGGTGGAAATGTGTAACAGCAAACCGGGAAAACGTGCGCTATTTGATTTGACCAATGAGCGCGCGCGGTGGCGTCGATCGACTTGACCTGCCCCCCCCCCTCTTCATAGTTTCTTTACTGTAGATAGCAAGGCAGGAGAGGGGAGGGTTTACACACTAAAATATCAATTCCTATGTTAATCCTATGGTGTCATTTTTTTATGGTATGGGGTTGATATTTGGGGGATCAATAGAACTACCTGTTTGGTTAGGAAGTGCAAGGACTTGACCCCCCCCCCGGTATCTTCCCTCCTGGAAAGCATTTTGCCAATAGCTTGACACCTGAACCTCTCAGTCCGCTCGGACCTAGCTCATTCGATCCCTTTTCGTTACATGTATTTCTTTTAAATAGCCATTCTAATATCTTAAGGCCTTTTAATTTAAAAAAAAAACTCAAAAGAAAAAATATTTTTAGAAATAACAAAATACTATGTATACTTAACTTAACCTTAAAAATAAAATTAATTGTAAAAATTAAAATTTAATTGATGTAATTAAAGGATTCTACTACGTAATGCATTTTATACTAATGTGTAGTAAAGTATATGCATAATGTTAACAAATTTGACTGAGATTACGGCTGTTATGTTAATGTTTCGAATGAAGTAATACGCAAAAGAAATTAATGCTCGTAAAAATGACCTAGGAAGCAGTTAGACAAAAAGTCTTTAATGTTTGAAACAAGCAATTAAAGCCTGCCATTAATCTATCAAACAAATTTATCACACAGACTTAAGAAAACAGGAAACTGAAATGCCGCTTTAGACTGGTTGAGTTAGTAAAGCTTTTAAAAAGAAAAAAAGAGACGAACCGAAAGGATGGAACTATTTTAGTTTTCTTTTTTTTTAAATACTGTATGACCTTGTTTGTGTTTTAAATCCTTTTTTAGCAATGCACGTGAATGAAAAGGGGCCGCTGTCTGATTAAAATTCAAGAAATGTATTCAGTTTCGTTAACATAAACACCTGATAATAACAATAATATTAATCTTACAATCGATGAAATAATAATATGTAATGAAAGTTGCACCTACAATGAATGAAAAAACATTATCCTTTATCAATTAATTAATAAAGAATTATTTAACTCAATTTTTTATAAGAATACGTCTTTTAGAATTTCCTTTTTGCATGTTTTTATCATAATAAAAATAAATAAATTAAATAACACTGCTTGCGCTTTCTTCGTTTACTTATTTTTTTTAGAAAAAAATAAGAATTTAAGAAAAGGATGGGAATTGTATTTTAAAAATATTGAATCAGAAATTGCATAAATATCGTGTTAGAAATGTTCACGCCATTTTCATAATTCTAGAAATGAAGCGCTATAATAATTAACGATTTACTACCAAACGATTATATAGATTTTGTTTTACTTTGTCGAATTTTTTCGTTATTTCGCATTTAATTATAAACGGTAAAAATTCTCATTTATTTTACTTTTATTGCTTAAAGAATTCGCAATTTTTTATTATGAAATTTAAATTATAATAATAATTGTTACAAGTTCTTTATATAAAATTCAAAACGATTTTAACTCGATCGGCCGGTAAAAACTCATTGAATATAATATTATTCTGATGTAAATAAAAGCAGACTAATGCATATGTTTTGTATAAAGATAAATTTGAATTAGGAAAATTAAAATGGCAATAAAAGATTCGTTTATTAATTTCAATATTCATTTATTTCAAGTGAAATATTATTTTTTAAGTGTGTGTGGTAGAGATTATTTTTACACAACTTAAATATTAGTATAGATTTTAAGTTTAAAAAAAATCGTTTTCACTTAATGAGGAGAAAAATAAAAAAGAAAGAACAATAAAATAAAATATGTGAAGAAAGTTAAAAAAAATAAATTATATTTCAATTAATTGTAATAAGTTTATATACGTATGTAAATGTAATTAAATGTAACTCATCCGTTAGATAATTGAACGAAAGTGAATTAAAGTGAAAATTGTTACAACAAAGTACTGGAATATATATGAAATTGGAAGATATATTAGATTAAAATAATTAATATGTATGTTTTTATTGAATTAAATTTAAAGAATGAAAGTAAGTTTAACTTGATTATTCTTTTTTTTATTTACTATGTATACTATTTTTTACTATTCTCTTCTATGTTACTATTATTTTTTTACTATTTTAAGAATTTGATATAAAGAAGTTCGACTATATTTGCGCTAATAACCATGCCATTAATTTCTTAAATTTAGGATAAAATTAGTAATGATTTTATGTTAATTTATTGAATGAGTTCTCTGTATCAATAATGAAAATTTCCAAAACAAAGTCGTTAAAATAAATTATTTTTTTCATTAAGGATATTTTTTAAAAATAATTACGAATATTTATGTATATATATTTGTAATTAATTGTTATAATTGTTATTTATTTGCGTAATTTTCAAAACGTTATTTTAATTGATGAAAATATTTCTGATTTTGATGTCTTGTGAAAAAAATGCATTATCTTTCAGATTGATATAATTGTTTGAAACAATTTACAGAAATTGCATTCTTGCACAAAAGTAATTTTATTTTATTTCACTTTCACAGTTCAGAGGTCACAGCGGGTTTTTAATAGTATAGAAGAAATAGCTTTTAAAATTCCTAAAATATTTAAAATTTGCATTATTTAGATCATCGAAATAATATTCCAAAAAAGCAACCATTTTTTTCTTTTTTCATAATCTGTTGCGAAATAACATTACTTCAAGCTATGAAATATTATAAACGACAGAAATGTGTCTCTTTGGGAATTGTGACATTTCACACCTATTCCAGAACGAACTGTATTTGAATAAATTGTGAAACACAGGGACACCAAAATTGCATATAAAACCGCAGGTATTTTAGAATCGTGCAAAATATTAGTATAATATAAAACAAATGTTTGCAAGAATTTTTAAAATGCTTGCAACATTTTTAATCTAAAAGTTATATATAAAGCAATACAAATTGAGATATGGAGTTTTTAAGCATAAATTAAATTCATCTATATTTTTAAAAGATGAAAGAGAAATCTTGATTTAATTAAACCTTTGTTTTTCTATATTTATTGTATGAAAACACAGTATACCTCTGAGTTCTTTTCAGGAAGCAAATTTATTCAATTTATTTTCTAGAAAGATATTTAGTACTTTTAGAAGTATTATAGAAATATATTAAATATAATGAAATTAGACAAATTCATTTATTTTCCAGAAAATCTATTAATTCATTTATTAGTCGTGACAAATTTTAAAACACTTAAAAAAATTAACTGTGAGTTCGTTCTTAATTATATAAATTCAAATGAACGTTCATGCAACTGTGTTTAATATTTTTTCCAATCATATTCTTCATTCGGGCTTAGAATTAAATAAAAAGCCCTGAGTGAACATTAAAATATCAAACTTAAGTTTAATGCTTTAAAATTATCTTATTAATTATGTAACTAATTTTGTAGAATGAAAATTGCTTAAGTTCTGATGGTAAAATTTGTTTTCAAAAGCTTTCAACTATAGTGTGTGTGTGTGTTTGGACTCCTGTCTTAAATACATTAAGAAAATAATTCATGTGATGCTCTTTAAATAAAAATTTATTTCCAATGTATTCATATTTAAAGAAAATGATCTCAATTTACTCAATCCTTTGTAAGTTCTCTAAATTTGCTGTTAAAACTATAATAATTAATTTTCATTTACTTCTTAAGACATGTTAGAAACATACGTAGAATTATTTTGTTAATGCTATGATATTTTTTTATTATTTTGATTATTAAAAATAGCTTGCTCAAAATTACGTACTTTATTAATATAGTTTCTGTCAACAAATTTTCGAATAATTTCAGTGTTACTTAATGAATCATTTCTTAAGCAAATATCTTGAAAAATATTTTATTTTCAAAATGTATATTATTTAATTCGAAGGTGTAATAATGTGTTTTTAATTGTGCATATAGTGTAACATCTATATCCTATTTTTTCATATTATTTGTGTATGTGTAGTAAGCTTTATTTGAGTTATTACATTTAATAACATATGTAAATACATTTCATTCTATAAATTAAAAAAAAAAACTATTTATTTTAATAATCAAAAAAATACCCTTTTTAATATATCTTTAAAATATCTCTCATTTTTGTAACAATTACAACTGAACTAATTATTCAATTTGTTAATTGAAATAACAAGAGAGTTAAAATTAAAAAAATATATGGCTGCATCAAATAAATATCTTCTCTGAATTAAAATTATCTGAAAAGCAAAACAAAATATCCATGTTATTATACAGTTCAATAAATAAAAACAACGGAAACGTCGTTCGAAAGACAAAAAGAAAAATAACGACGAAATCTTTTTTAAAAATTATTCACGTTTCGCGGCAGGTGTTTTCCTCATTCGAATTTTTAATACATCTAACTGCGGTTTCGTTGCTGCAGGTTGGTTCATCTGCCTTTAAGTAAGAGATTCTCAGCAGGATTTCTTCAGATAGGGTGCCTTAAGCGGAGTCAATGAAAAAGAATCGAGTAATGATTTCATAGGTCATGTAAATGTTAAATTTTGTATAATTGTACAGCCTACGCTTTTGGTTCTTTGCATTTGAATTTGAAGTAAAACCTAGTGACCCAAAAGACTGAAAAAAAGATATGGACTTTTAATGTACAGATTAAACTTTATCGTTCAAATTATACGAAAACAAAATAAACGAAGTTTTTTTTAAATGTAACTTTAATCCATGCAAGTTTCCATTCAATGATTAGACATATCATTTTTGGTGATTTTTATTTTTAGAATCACCAAACAAAAGTATTTCGTTTTCAAATCAGAAAAATTAACTGGCATTTCGTGCATGTAAAAGTACCTAATTTTTTATTTAATCAAGTTACCAGAATTGGAACTAATTATTGTGAATGTTTATTGGGCATACTTAAGATTCCTTTAATGATCATCTGCTCATCAAGTTGACTTTCTTACTTCTGAACTTTATTTAAGGGCCTTCGTTTTTTTTTATGATCTTTTCTTTATCCTCTAATTTAATGCCAAAATTTCTTTTGAAAATGCACAAATAAAAGTAAAAAAACGAGACTTCTTGCAGACATTTGACATCCTATGAAATCGTTATTAAATAACAAATGAAATAATAATTACATGCATTATATTTTAAACTTATTTTGAAGAATTAATCTGAGATTTTTTTTTTATTTTTAACTTTTATACTCTACAGATATGCTACAAAATGCTAAACTAAAGTAGCAAAATGTCTTAGATATACAATAAAAGGCTTTTATGCTATCCATTTTTTTAAATATTGTTTTATATGTAGCTCAGTTTCATATGGCTATTACTTTTTTATTTGCATTCTGAGATCAAACTCGTGCAAACTTCGCCATAAAAGAACATATAGCAAAAATTCCAAAAATTAAAAAAAAAACTGAAAAATTGTTCGTTCTAAAATTTGCTAATTGTTGAAATTTTAATTGTATATTTTTGTGGTTTAACCTGTTTTGTAACTTTTTACATACTTCTAAGAATTCTGCCTTAATGATTTTACTTAAAATTGCAAAAGACAAAAATTTACAGCAAGAATTGTCGTTATGCCCTGCTTTTGGAGAAAACTCCCAGATAAATAAAGGACCTATTTAAATGAAGAAATCTGTTGAAAAAAATAAATGGGACAGTTTTGAAATTTAAAACTGAATTTAAAAGTACTTTCGAATAAAATTTAAAGAAAGGGAAAAATGATGTTTGATATGATTTTTTTCTCGAGTAACTAGTTCTATTTTTAATTTGATGTTCCTCGTATGTTTAAAACTTTAAATGATTTTAAATTTGTATTAGACGAGGAAATTTCTATGAAGGATCGTTTTTAAAAAATTATAGTTTAAAGCTAATGTTTAAAAAAACTTCCGCGATATTTTCATTTTTGTGGTTTCTTGTGACCTAATTTTTGTTTTATTATTCTTCCTATCTGGTATGCAGAAGTATTCTTTGTATTTTATTGCGTCTGTACTTCTCAAAGTATGAATGAATTTGTGATAAAGTGGAGGCAGCCTTGAAGGAAAAATGAGTGTTCTCGAATAAAATATCTTTTGGGTACACATCATGCCTTAAATGCTTAAATGACACTACAGCAAACAAAGGATGGGGCATTATAAATTCCTTTATTATTAAAAATAGGGAGCAATATTAGATTTTTATACCTAAGAACATTACTATCCATTTGTAATTTACGAAATAGAACTAAAGGAGAAATTTAACATAATTATAACCGTTTTTGAAGTACAACGAAGATAGCATTTGTAACCTTTACTGTACAGTTATGTAAATTTTACCATGATATTAGGCTTTTAGTGCAGCATTAAAATGTGTATGGTAAAAAATTATAATACATTAAACACACACGTCAAATTCACGTCCCGTAGGCCGCATTCACCTTCAATGAATGCGTACCAGCTAATATACTAAAATGTTCACAAAAAGTATTGCAGCTTAAATTAAAAATAAAAATAAAATTATACGTAATTACTAATAACGCACCACAACATTAACCAATGAATGATTAATAGTTACACCACGCGCACCATTTCTACTTTCAGTAGCAGTGCATAGATTGAGCACCCCATGATAAAATAATACCTACACTGACATTAGTCTCCCACCACCTTGTTTGGAGTGTACCTAAAATGAAATATATAACATATTCCCTTTTCAAAGAATAAGCTTATTTGTGTTGGCCTCATTAACTTCAGCAGTTATTCTCAGATTGATAAAGTAAATTTTAAGAAAATATATTGAATTTCATTTAAACATTTTACTATTTTGTACTAACGATCACTCACTGATTTTAAGTCTTTGTATTCAGTGTCTTTACTGAAATCAGGTGATAAAAGTGAACTTTAATTTTCTTAATAAAAAAAATTTATGTACCATGTTTTTATAACCGTTTTCATGCAGTGTCATCTACTTTTGTGATATAGTTCTAATTTCGAGTCTCTAGCTCAGCGGGAAGTTAGTTTAAAATCAATTTAAAATTCCACCCGGACAGACATACAAGAAAGCGAATTAATAAAAAAAACATGGTAGCCTAGAGGCCTCTCTTTGACCCCAGACCCGCGAAATTGTATACGTAGACGCAACTCGACCTGTGCTATCTACAGGTGGTCTTGGTTCATGTAAATCCATGTAAGTTCCAGAGTTACAGGGCCCTAGTCGAAATCGGGGAACGGGTCCAGGTTCGAGACTAGAACTCTTTTTCCCCCCACATTTTCATGTACTGTCATCCACTTCTAAACTATGGTCCAAAGTTCAAGTCTCTAGCTAATCGGGAAGTTAGTTTAAAATCTATTACAAAATTTCACCCGGATAGACAAGAAAGCGAGTTAATAAAAATATGGTAATAAAAAAATAATAATTGGTGTATTTTTGCTGTGACATTAATTCTACTCGATATTTAATAACGCTATTAATGTTCAAATTTAACATAATATGTCTCACTTTGAACTACACAAAAACTACTCTTTTTTGCTTTACCTTCATGTACTCCTTCTATATGAAGGCAAAGTATGTGATATTGAAAACCACGTCGAAAACTACATATGGTGCGGTGCGCATGATTTTACTTGTTGAAAGTTGAGCTACGACTAGAAGCATGATAGGCATCTTTGTATTATTTGATAGCCTCGTTAAAAAAATAAAACTTTCTTTTTTTTGAAAGAATTCTTTAACGATCAATTTTCGTAACAATGGATTCGGGTTAACACAAATACATTTTTCCTGTTTGACTATTTTTCAGCTTCGATTAAAAAGCTAATTATTGTACTTTATGTAAATACAACTATAAATCTTACATAAAACGGAAATCGTTTTTCGAATAAAGAATGAAGCGATATATACTTCGTATATAGCAAGCATTCTTTATCGAAAGGCGATTATTTTTTAAAAACCTTTGATAAAAGATAAAATATAATAATCACCTTTTCACTTTCGCCGCAAAATCTTTCATTGAAGATGAGGTGTGTAGAAACACCCTGCTGACCTTGATCTCCATTATTATCTTAAATCTCCTTTACGCTCAAGGCTATAGTTAATTGACGTTCACCTTTTGAACATCGTTTGACGAAATGAGCAGTATATTTGACGAGGAAGCCGTAATTTTTTTTACGAGGATTTGTTTCACTATATAATCGTTTACTTTCTTCACTCGACTTTGTTTTCACAGTGGGATAACGACGGTAACTTTACGTAACTGTCGTCCCAAGCTTGAATCTGGAAATATGAAGGACGCGAGGTTTTTTTCTTTCTTTTTATGTCCTAAATGTGTTGAATTGAGGATGTAGGAATGAAATACTTTTAATTGTCTCAAATATTAGCATTTGGAAGTATTTTTTATGAGCGTCTTGTTTATTTAAACATTCTTTTTTTATGATGTTTTTCCCCTTCAAATATATATATATATATTTGGTTCTTAGAAGTTAATAGAGTATACTTTTTGAAAATTAGTCGATTGTGCAATATTTGAAGAGGATTTGTGCTTGAAAAAGGTTATTTAAACAATAATAGCAATTGTTTACTGATCCATATTTGGTAATTCGGCCCAAATATGGAAACTTAAATTTTTCTATTGATCAAAAAAATATTATTCTCAAAAAATAAGAATCCTGAATCTATGTGACTTCAAATATTAATTCATAATCCATTGTTTTTTTAAAAAATATTCATGCCATGTGCAGGTGATTTTTTTACAAATTTTCCGTTGCGTCGGTGGAATTACTTGTATCACAGAAAATTTAGATATTTATAAATATTATTTTAAATGAAAAAGTAACTGCGAATATTTAATGTGAAATAATCAAAGATTAATAAAATTTTGTTTAGAAGGAAAGATTAGATGAAACAAGAGATAGTGAACTTCGCTGTATATTCTGTTTTAATGCATTTTTTGTATTTTTCTTTCTCTCTAGATAAAAAAATAGAAAGAGAGAAAATTTATCATTCACGTATACTAAATTGCCATAAGTTTAATTTAAAACAAACCAAAAAAAGAAGTATTGCAAGATAGTATTGATGTTTATATATATAAAAACTGGACAAAAAAAATATGGAATACTTTTTTTTCAATAATTTTTACTCTAATAAAACTTCCCCTTCCTGTTATTGACAGTTTTAATTTTTTAGATAGGCTATCAATATAATTAAAGATTACATGTGGATCAAGTTTATCCCATTCCGTAATAAATTGGTTCTTCAATGAAACTAAATTCGGAGTGTCTTCGTATTTCCTTTTTACATCACCTTTCAACATGTCCTAAATTCTATCAATAACAGTGAGATCTGTTGAATTTGCAAGCCATGTGAGAGAGAGATGTGAATTAACAATTTCGTGTTCTTCAAACCAAATTTGTATAGTTTTAACTCGATGAATAGTACAGCTAGCTTTATGAAACTATAATTTGTTTTTCGTTCTTTAAAAATTTAAATTATGACAATATCTTGTTGTCTAATAAAGTCTAACAGTTCATAGATATTATGCGATTGAACACTTCGATTAAAAGTTCAGTTCCAGCACTAGGAATCGAACCCCAACATAAAATATTTCCTTTCCATTTTCTGCACTATTCCTTGGACATATTCAGGTTTGAAAATTTCACCAGTTCTCTTCATGACTCTGAAGCAGGGGTACTCAACCTTTTCCCTCCGGGCCGCATACATATGGCAGATATTTCCTAAGGGCAGCAACATGACGATGAATGAAAAAAATTTTTATAAGACCAAGGCTTTATTTGACACTTAAAGTGTGGAAAATTTATCAAAATATTAAAACTTATTTTTTGGCTTTTATTATTAAATATATATATATATATTAATCTCTATCAAAAACACATAACAATTTTTTTTGGTTTTATACACTTTTTACTGAATTGTGGGGTAGTTTCGATTCCCTTCCACCCATGACCCCCTGTCGTACAAACAAATCTGCCATACCGTTTAATAATTTGATTTTTTGCTTTTGATAAAGCATCTCTTTATTTTTATTTCAAATATTAATTTATCAAGTGCAGAATGGCAACAGAAAGAAGTTTTGACTAAATTCCAGACTGAAATCAGTATTATTTGTTTATAATATAAATTCAATTTCTCCCATAAAATAGTCACTATACTATAGTTCAGTTCGTTATTTCACTGCTGCTACTATTTGTTACAGTTACAAATAGACAATAAAATATCTTGTAATTTGTAGCCGTACGACATCGATAGTAAAATTGGTAGATTTGATTGATAGATTGATAGAATTTCCCGCTAAATTTTTAGTTTATTGTTCTTAACTAATTGAATTTCTTTATACAATGGCCGTGATGGGGCCACTCAAAAAAGCTCGGTGGGCCGCAGGTTGAGTATCACTGCTCTAATGGGTTGTCTACGGAACAAAGAAAAACTGGATTCATCGGATCGTATTATCCATCTCTATTACTCAATGGTCCTATTACTGTGCTCTTGTGCCCATTTTAAGAGATTTCTTTTGAATAGTTGTTAATCTGGGACGCGTATCCAAGGTACACGGCTAAACATTCCCAACCTATGAGACGACATTCTGAAATAGGATTGACTAGGTTAGTGATATACACCTAAATTATTTGTTGATGAGTTTGGTACATGCTAGTAGTTGCTAATTGTCTCATACGTCTGCCATTCCTATATACGACTGATTTTTGCTCATAAACTTCTGTTTGAGATTGATTGTTTCTAAACCTTTCCCATTGTAAATAAGCACTATTGACTGCACAACTGTTGAAATGTACTACAATCGACTTTCAATCAATTTCAAAATCGATCCTATAAAACCACTATTCCTTTCGCATTACCGTTGGCTGACACGTATATTTTGCGAACGAAGGATTTGTTAGCGACTTATGTGCTTGTAATTCTTCACAATATTCTTCGTGTTTTTCGCGAGAGTGGGTTAAATTTTATAATGTATCAGGTAAAATGAGTAGCCAATGCAGGTTTATCCATTTGGTGTTTGGGGCCCGGAAGGACCCAGATAAGTTGAAAACCGTTCCAAAAGCCCCTTCTTAGATCTGCCAGTGCCAAGGGGGCTCGTAGATCTTCTGCGCCCAGGGCCCGAAATGAGCTTAAACCGGCACCGTGAGTAGCCACAAATATATGGAAGATGAAATAATGTGGGAGAATTGAAATAATTTGTAGGTAGACGAATTTCAAGCGCAGTTGGCTACAGAGCTCCTGTATCATCTGCAATTTGTGGAAGTAGTTCAAGATATTGAATTCATATCAAGAAGACATGGAGAAGGTTAATTAAGATCCACAACACAGCGAATGAAAATCATTATTTGCATTTTCTGTGCGGCAACATGGGACATCTACAGCTTCAGTTCTTAAATGAGCTGTATGCTGTCTCACGTTTCATGGTGTACAGTTGACCGAGTTCTTCATGGAAAAAGGCTGCAATACAGAAAAGAACCGTTATTTGGTCTCTCTCAGGGCAACACACAAGAGATCGCGAGTGCCTTTTTTTTACAGAGAAGTCAAGATTCAGCTCAGATAC
>BMAO01026869.1:0-50060 GCA_019973975.1 Trichonephila clavata | reverse complement strand
ATAAGTGTTTTTTCATTTTTAGATTCAGAAAAATATGCACTAGTTTTTAATACTATACTTGAAAAATCGATTTTTTAATGTGTAAGGTTCTTTTAAGTTCGTGAAAAAACATCGATTGTAAAAAAGCGAACACAAATAACAATGATTGATTTAAAAAATTTAATTACATCTCTTAAAGCTGTTATAATTATCTCCGTGAAATAATATACCCGGAACACATCTTTCGATTGCTTACCTGACAACTATTCTGCATTTAGTCTTTACTAATTGATTACTTGTTAACGTCACACTCTGAAGCTAAACCTTTATTTGCTACGGACATAATTCAATTTCGAATCACAGTGAAATGGCGAGCGCAAGGCACCTGAGGGCATCGGTGTAGTCATCTGAGCCTAAACCTTACTCTTCAACGTGGGATTTCTAAACTACGGTAACGTTATTTTGACCCTTGACAGATTTAACTTGCTTCAGCATCCAAAACGATTCCACACTCTATGGAAAAAACGCTGACCAGTCTATGGAAAACTGAGATTAATTAATATATTCGACATTCTAATTCATCGACTTCTAATAATTTCTGTGATTACTTTTCATAGAAGACATGTTATTTAGAGAACGATGCCAAAATAGTGATAATTTTATTAATGAAAGAAAACAAATTTTTTTTATAAAGATTTCAGCACAAATATGAAAAAAGGCATCAATATTGGGTGACTATTAAAATTACTTAATAAGTTTATCATTTTTTTGAAAATTATAAAAACTTAATTTCAGAATAAAAATAAGCTGATTAAAAAATTTAATAAATGTAATTCAGTGAAATTTCACGTGACATTAATCTTAAAAATTTATCTCTTTCTTATAATACTTTATTAGATAATAATTCAATACTTCTCAAACTTTCAACATTCGTGGCCCAATTTTCAGTCATAATACAATAACAAAAACAGCATATACAATAACAATGTTTTGAATGTAATAATAATGTACTTTGACGCTAAAAAAAAAAAAAAAGCTACAATATGACTTTAATTATAAGCCGTACAAATTATAGAGATAAATATTAAACTTTGTACATATATGACAAGCCCATGGGAGTCACTAATAGTTATTAAACTTGTTTTTAACTTATTATTGATAAATTAATTATCAAATACATTGCGCAATACTGATAAATTTATAAGAATATTATAATCGTGTAAATGTGTATTTCATTATGTCAGAATGTATTTTGTTTTGCTTCCTTTCAGCAAATTAATAGTTTCTTTAAGTAATATTTTATTTTCATGCTCGCGCCCCCTAAGAAGAGTTATCCCGTCTCTCTAGGGGGCTCTTCCCACAGTTTGATAAACACTGTAGTAATTATAAATAATATGTTTTTAACAAATATCTCGATCTATCTGTATTTATATATGTGTAGCTGCTAATAAAGATCCCTCTGTATATGTATAACGTATGCATATGACATATACATAAAGCACCAAAGCTTTAAGTGTCAAAATTTGAGATTATTGTTAGTATACAACTCCTGATGTTTTATGCAGGTATTTCATAGTTTTCCACATTTTAATCCCACTTTATACAAATGTCATTCATTAATAAATCTCGTTAAATTGCGAATCAGAATTTGTTACTGTTTGTGTCAAATATATATAAAAATGTTCGGAAAAAAAACTCTGAAGATTATGCATTTGTTTACCTACAGTAATGAATGTTTTTTAAATGAGATTCTAGGAGTGGATTAGATTGATTTATCACTATATAATTGAGTTAAATTATGTCAAAAAATAAGAATTTGGCATTAATTTTGAAATTATTCAGAAAATTCATTCAGTTCAGTTCATTTAATCTCATTTGAAATGGAGCTAGGAAAACACATTTGAAAATGAGAATTGATTTGATTTAAGAATCAAAGATTCAATATTTCATCATTTTCTTCACTTTGCGATGAAGTTAGAAAAGTGTATTAAATCTTCATTAAAGTCATTTCTGAGTTATCGATAAAAAATAAACTGAAACTTTTTCAATCACTATTAAGGTTTAAACCTATCACTAAATTTTGAAAACCTGCTGTTTTTTTAAAAAATTATAAAAAATAAAGACTTTCGAATGAATTATTATGCATTATTTTCTTACACCAGAAACGACCAGAAAAGTACTTTTCTCGCCTTAAGACTTTTGAGGAATGTTCCTGCCACGGTCCGCGTAATAGATAGTCATCCAGAATTATCCGGTAAAGTTGCAATAATTTTTCATATTGGATGACAGATTCAGATTGCCCATCTTGAAATAAGCCAGGGATCAAGTTTTAACTCTCCAAGGCTTTTAAGGTAAAATCCTGCCAGGGTATCTCCAAAATACGGTCTTCCGGCATTATCCGGCAAAGTTGCGAAAATTTCTCATATCAGATTCAGATTCCCCGTCTCAAAATACTCCAGGGATAAAGTTTTCACACTATAAGGCTTTTAAGGTAAGGCCGTGTTAAGGCGTGTCTAAAACACGGTTGACCGGGATTATCCTGAAAAGTTATAGATATTATTAGGATTCAATTCGATATTCGGATTCCACGCCCCGAAATTCACCAGGCACTAATTTTTCATGCAACTTAGTCAACAAAATCCGATTCCGCAGGCACACACACATTCCGACATTTTGCAAATTTTCCCGTTCCCAGATTCTACGCACTTTCGGTAATAACAAAATAATGACGTCAAAAATTGAGATAAAACAATAATTTGTTTTAAGTTGGACAAAATAACACACAATATGCCAAATTATATAAAGATCGGTTGAGTAGTTTCGGAGCCATCGCGGACAATTTAATTATGCTAAATGATCCAAGTGAAAGCACGATGAAGTATGGAACAAAGCTTGACCAAGTGTTTTTCAGTTATATAAAAAATTTTGAATTTATAAAGTATTTACAATCTATTATAGCTACTATAAACCTATTGATTCCTTCTTAGAATACAATTTAATTCACAAATATGATTGTATATTTTGCAAAAAATATTACTTTATGAGTATAGACATATAAGCAAATAATTTTATATGACAGTACTAATATCCCCTTGTTTTTATTCACCTAACTAAGGCCTGGAATAACATTACACAATTTGATTTTTTCACTTCTATCGTGTAGTCATAAGCACATATTTTTGTATTTTATTTTAACTCTAGTATTTAACTGAGGTATAAACAGATATTTCAAAATTAGTTTTACTCACACAAGAATTATTATAGATAATAGTTAGGCTTCTACAAAGTTTACAGAAGCTCTAGTAATTTAGATAAATATGAAAAAAAATCCTTTTTTTCAAAAAGAAAAAGAAATTAAAAAAATATGTTTCATCAATATTAATCGATATAATTTATTAAAAGGAAACACGATTGTAAATTATACTTTTTTATATTGGAATGAAACATTTTATAATAGTATATGGATGTAAATTCAATATGTTGGTGTGGATGTATTTGAAATTTCCCCTTTTTTATACTTCAATAACAGAAGACTCGAAATCCAATTTTAAAAAAAAATTATTTTACTATTTTTATTTCGTTATCTCTCCGCGCTTGGAGTTGAATAATATGGCTAATATTGAATACTTATAATTGATAAAATTAGCTTCATTTAGCTGCCAAAATTTTACGAAAATTTTTAAGTATTATTAAGGAAAAAGGATCGTCAGAGGTATGCTTCTATTCATTTTTAAAAACTATTAATAATCAGGATAACTACTACATGTACTTTAATTTACAGAATAATTACTTCTATGCAATTTAAAAAAATTTTCCGGGATATATATATTAACCAGGGTAATTTTTTAAAGAACAAAATAATTAAATTGCTTAAGTATAATACACAATTATTTTCTGCTTGATATTTATCTTCTTCTGTTTGGGATTTTAAATTAATAATTAAATTTAAAATTACAATTTTTTTTTTACTCTTAATTTATTTTGAAAAAAAAAATTGTTTTCATAAACCCTTTTCAGGCTTATTTTATTTCTGGATTATGGATGAAAAAAAGGTAAATTTGTTATGCATTTTTTCAAACATAGGAGAAACCGGGGCAAGATGACAAATGTCTTAATTTTTCCGTACTTTACTAGGTAGCAGCATCAAATGAACACTACTGGCTCCTTTTGGCCTTTCATTAAACATTAATATAGACACGCTGAAATCGCCCTTTTTGTGTTAGTTGTGAAGCTTTGATTGTTTTTTGTTGCCACGATATAAATTTTATGCATGTGTAAATAAGCTCTGCTACAGATACAGGTAAGATATAACGTTTCTCTTTAATATTTATGAGTAACTTGGTTTAAACACTACCTATTACCATGAATAAAATTCAGTTATGTGCCTTCCTTCATGGTAATGAGAACGAATATTTTTAAACAGACAGTCTGGAGCAAGATGACGATCCGAAACACGGGGCAATATGACGAGCTCGTCATTTTTCCCCTTGTTTCGGAATTTATTAAACTAAATATTGTTGTCCATTCTATTAAATCCTGTGAACACTTGTATGTCTGTGTGTATGTCCGCGCGACCTTTCGCTTCCATCTCTTCTGGTGCTAAGGGGTGCATCGGATTGGGAAAGGTTTCATTCAAAAGGGGTAACCAGAGGAAGACATTTTTGCCATCCGCTAAGCCCCCGCCCCCTAAAGAGGAAAGAATGTAGCAATAATTTGTTGCTTTAGAGCTACTGGCTTTTAGAGCTGTTTTTAGTGCCACTGCCACTTTTCTGATTTTTTGCGAGAAAACGAATGCTTCCTGAACTTGTAGAAAGAGCCCCACCAGGAACTGTAGTGATAAGGAACAATGATGGCATCTTTTTCTCTTTTTTGAAGCACTTTTATCTTCATGTGAAACCAAGTAAAGAATTCCCCCTACTCTGTTGATTTTTGACAATCACAAAATTCATATAACTTTGCAGGATATCTTATATTGCAGAGCGGAAAACATCATCAGGTTGGGTTGCCGTCGCACACATCACATCGTCTCCAGCCCCTTGTGTCATTTCTTGACCAGTTAAAAACGCACTATAGTCAAGCAAGTGACAACTTTATGGTCACTCATCCAGAACAAACTATCACAGACAAAAATATTGGTGAGGTTTTGAGCATCACTTACTTCAAATCAGCTACAGTTGGAAACGCCGTTGAAAGGTGTTTAAGGAATATGGGATAGAGCCTCATAATCCTCTTGTGTTTAGCGAACATGACTATGCTGCGGTAAAGACTACTAACCATGCTGCTGTTGGTGATGAAACTGAGAATAAGAGTGCTAATTCTCAGACCCCGGTAATAGAAAACCAACATATAAACCCTCCAGAAAAACCAGAACTTATGGCAAATGCTGAATCCGATGCACCAAAGAAGCCTGTTAGTGTTTTTTTTTATTTCAAACCATTGCCTAAAACAACATAATGTGAAGAAAAAAGAAAAAGCAAGAAACTGAGCTCTAGCATTCTTACAAGCACACCTATAAATAAATGTTAGAACAAAGGGAAAAGCAGAAGGAAGAACAGAAAGTTAAAAAAAACAGAAAAAAAGCTCGTGAAGCTAAAAAGGAGTAAAAAAATTAAACTGTTCCTGTAGGACCTAAGTCTATAAAATCCAGGCCAAACATTCCAGTTGTATCAACTTCAAAGAACGGTGTTATAAGATGTCCTGCTTGTGAAGAGGAACCCTCCAACAGAAGAATGGAACCAGTGCTGTAAATCCAAGTGTTTGCATGAGAATGTTCCAATTATAAAAATGGCATTTTTATTTGTAACTATTGTTAGGTACACAACTAAACACTTCAACATTACGTTACAATGCATTACGCTTAGTTTGATACTTTGTAAGTTGTAAAAACACAGTTATCATTTGTTAAACCATGTAACACATTCAAAAGATAAAATATGTTCAACCTTTTTCAGGGTCGCCTTCTTGCCCCAGTACTGGGGCAAGATGACGATTTATTAAGGTTATGAAAAAAAAAATTGTACTTTACTTCTTTTATTAGAAAAATTAAATGGTAATTTATTTTAATACTACAAAGGACTACTCTAACAATTCATGTAAATTGATTTTACTACCCTTAAAAATAAATTAATAAAAAACAAAAACTATTAAGTTCGTCATCTTGCTTTGGTCTCCCCTACATATATTTTAAAACATAATGGCATACACTCACAGGCAAAACTTCCTAAAAAATATAAGTAAAAAAATATATTTAAATAAACGAGTAATTTACATGTAAAGTCGTCTTTCTGTATAGAAGGAATCATCATACTTCGGAGTCAATTCACACTAACTATAAATACAAAGCTTAGAATACCTAGATTTTACCTTAAATTACATATTTGATTTACTTTTATGCATTTACATAAATAATTATGAAATTATTAATCAAAAAGTGATCGAGTATGATAAATGCGAAAACATGGTATACGTATAACACAACATCGCAATCTGGACAGTAGAATTTTGTTTCTCTTCTTGCCTTGTTCCTTTTACTGTCTGTCCTTGAGCAGCTAATAATACACTGTGATGTTGAATTAGTTTTCTTCACTGTTGGGAAATCGTAGTCAACAAAGTTTCTTTCAGACAAGCGTGAAGAGGGGTGTTCAGCAGAAGAAAGTCCTCTTTTTGCAGAAAATTGCACTGAGTGGTACTTAGCAATAATTCGAAACCATAAAAACACATGTGAAACACTTCGGGAAAGACTAACTTCACAGTGTGATTTTTCACATTGTCCGAGTTTTACTCAAAGTGAGCCAGGATGGTACGTTTCGCTTGTCCGAGCCAGGAGCTTGGGAAAAGCCAGGAAGGGGATAAATTGAATTTAATTTGATTAGAGAGAGAGAGAGAGAGATGAAAATGATTTGGGGGGGGATGATTTAAACTTCTCGAGCAAGTATTTTCAATTACACTCATAATTAATGAAAAATTCCTATCAAAACAATTTATAAAATGCCATTGACAAAATAAGTATAATTGATAAAATGCTTGCAAAAAAAGAGAAAAAAATCTGGAGAGAAACCTGATGTCATTTCTTGTCCTTTTGATAATAAATTACACTTTCTCGTCAATATAGTCTAGATTAAGGCTAATGACCCTGATATAGACAGAATTTCCCATTTATTTGTATGTGTAGTGTTTTAAACCGGCTGTTGTTGCATAAAGGTAATTGAAAATGTCAATTGCTTTCAGAGAAACTTGACAAGGAATCAAGTGGGATGAATGAGTATGTTATGAAACTGTCTATCCTTGTTTTAAAAAGTGTCGGGCAAACCAAATCGTTACTGGTGTTTGGTATCATCCGTCTGAAATATGGCCTCAGGAATTCAGTATTCAGAATTTAGAGAGTCCACAAAGTTCTCTATTAAACATTTAATAATCACTTCCAGCAAACTGGTTTACATTTAATGAATGATGTAACTACGAGGTGTGAGCAGGTATTTTGAATCAATATTAACACGATCATCACGCTATAAATAATCATGCAGGATAAAAATGAAGCTATCGCAATTAAAATATGTTATCCATATTTAATTATTACACTTTGGTTATTTAAAAGTATTAATAGTTTATCACAATTGCGTATTAAATAATAGATATGTAATTATTTGAACTATATGCAATTATAACTCAGTTTGAAGGCGAATTTCGATTGATCATACTGTTTTCCTTTCGAATTCAGCTTGAGGCTTAGCCAATTTTATCATTGAATCTATAATGATGTTTGTTTTATAATGACGAAAAATTTCATCATTCTTGCAAGAATGATTTTCTCTGGAAATTTTATATTTCGATAAACAACAAAGGGACAATTTAATTATATAATTGTTCCTCTCTGTCTCAAAAATAAACAACAAAGAGAGAAATGGCAGTAAAAAGAGAACAATTTTTTGAAATGTAGCGAAAGTTTTACAGATTATTCAACACATGAAACAGCAATGTCGTGCACAGGACAACACACACACACAGGACAACAAAATTTAGTTATCCAACAAGCAGCATAAAGAATAATGTCCCTAACCCTTACGAAACGTTACAGTTGCAAATTCTTATTAGTAGATTGCGTGCCCACCTCTACTAGAGATGTAGTCTCAACAGAGACTATACATACCTACAAGTAGAATGTCAACTACACTTTTCGGAATCTGTGCCAATTCCCAAAGAAGATATGTTGTCAACTCATTAAGGTTTTGAGTAGGATTGCACAGAACAGAAAGTCGTCTCCCGAGAATGTCCGAAACATGCTGTATCGGGTAAGAGTCGAGTGAATGTGCTGGATATTCCATACGAAGCAGTGCCTTACGTTCCACGTATTGGTGGACAGCGAGGTCTCTATGTACTCGTACTATTGCCCTATCATCCATAAACACGATATCGGGAGTTGTGGTTGCCCAATGTGGACAAACATATGGTCGAGGACTACATCCTGATAAAAAAAATGCTGTCATTGAACTGCCATGAAAGATGTGGAGATCAATTTGGCTACCAATTGATGTCCTTGGCCGAACCATGACATCAGCTGGACTTTAGCAGTTTTTTTTCAGTGATATTGTGTGCTTAACAGTTAACGAGCTCCTGATATTGCCCAGAACTGTGTCCGACAGGAATTGTTTCTTATACAGAATCGGGAATCATCGATGAAAAATACATTTATCCGTTTTTGAGGTGTCCGAGATCTTTTGCTATGATCCAAAGCCCACCGTAACATAACTCTTCTATAAATTGATGACAATGGGACCAAAACTGATGGTCGTTTGGAATACAGATGACTTTCATGCAGCTAGTTGTCAAGATATCACTTATCCTGATGACGTTGCAACACTCGAAGAAAATTAATTAACAGGTTGAACTCATTCGATAACGCTGAGTCTACAGACATGAATAACGATCCTCTCGGGTGGTTGTAATCCCAGGACATCCACTACCAGGTCTTCTGGACATTGCAGGACAATCTTGACAGCGAATTCATAAACAGCTAATTATCCAGCAGTTGACATTTAAGACTTGGATTATCTCCGAACGTCGTTTTCTAAAATGGATTTATCCGATCACATACCAGTTATGATTTTCCAAAGTGCCAACGACTCATTTTCCGAAATTTGGAACACAGAAATGAGGAAATAAGCATCAAACAAATATAGCATCCAGCATAATGAAAGAAATTAAAACTGTTGAAATGAACCTGTTTTGCTATCTATAAGATTCCACAGCTCTGTGTGGGGTTACGTAATTATTTCACTGCAGGACTGCTTTTGCCTTTCCCTACAAAGTACATATGCAAGTTTTGTCTTTGTAACCGTCCTTCTTCTCGAGTTATGCTAATTTTACTTATTGTTTATTGCTTATTTTTAAAACAGAATGTAGTAATGTTTACTGCAAAAAACACAATAATTTCATTTTAAAATAATTCATTTATTCTGTAACAAGTCATATATTATGATTTGAAGAATTTTCGAAAAGAACAATTTATATTTAATACTAATTGGTGCACCTTTTTTATATTACTGTTCTGATTTAAATTCTCTAACACTTATATATATATATATATATTATGGATATTATTTTTATTTCTGTGTACTAAAAATAACTGTATACATTTTCCTTTTAAATAAATCAAATTTGAGATTTAATGCCGTGTGAGAAATATAAAATGACTATAAACCAAAAAACATTGAAGAGAAGACGTATATTTATGTACCTTACTTAAAATTCCTATAACAATAAGAAAGATATTTCTCTCTCTTCCTGAAATCTCTTGCAAGAAAGAAAACAGGTCATGTAACCGTACTAAAAAGACAATTCTTTCTGCTGGCAAGCATCCAGAGAAATGTTCGTATATATTTTGATGTCTGTTTTCAGAAAGTGAAAAATAGAACTGAAAACCAATGGATTGATTCTGCATTGCTTGGGAACAAATACTTAAAAGGAGAAAAATCGTATGCTCTTTTTCTGAGTTTGAAAGACTTAAATAGAAAAATCACTATCGGTTAACCTTTTTTTTATATGTGCGAGGTAACAATATTTTTGCATCTGTTATCTGGATCATTAATAAAAATGATGCTTTCTCTTTTTCATTCTGCATTATTATATGTAAATGCTATAGATATAAATGTTCCTGACAAATAAATGTAGAAATGATTATAGAAAAACCACCCTCTTACTTCTGTCATCTATGCTCTAAAATATCAAGTATTTGATTTCTCTCATATTAACCTTTTATCTACGGCATTATGATTTACTGCATTTTTTCATGCAATATTTTTTTTTTGAATCACTACATTGAAAATTAAGGGATATACATAAACAAAATGATCAACATTGGTGAAATTTTATCTGTTAGACCCAATTAATTAATTCATGATATTCAACTGTAAAATTAATTATATTCACTGTGTGCTTAAAATAAATAATCAAATCGTTTTTAACATACAAACATTAACATACAAAAAATAAATAAAACACTTACCTTTTGACATTAACAATTTTTTCGTAACAAAAAAGACAATCTTCGCAATTTGTCAGGTCAAAACACAACTTCTGCTATAAAACTATTCGCTTCCCCGCTAAAATACTTTTTATAGAGCCCGTGCTGCCATATATCTTGCAAGAATGGATTTAAAAGAATATTCCTGCTAAGTATCGTCAAAGTATTACTAAAAACGGCTATTCTAGGTAATTTTAAAGTGAGTGGTACTTATAAGTACCGGTGGTAGATAAAGGGCTAAAGAAAGTAAACATTTAATTTTGCTCCTACAGGAGGAACAAGTATTTACGCAAAATAAAGGTAGTGGTTTCTGTAATGTATAACTTACTGAAGAATAACTTATAAGCATATATGTTTTTTACCAATTACAGAATAAAAAGAACTCCATATATCAAAATTAATTATTTTATGTTCCATGTTTAAATATGGCACGAAAATGATCATAAACCAATCTTAAATACTGCTTTATGCTATTGAAGTTTAAAGTATTAGTACGAATTTTGTGTAAATAGCGTATATAATTTGTATTTGGATGTATAATGCATTTATACTACTCTATGTGTTGTATTTATTTTATGTTAAAATTGTATATTCGCTAGCAACGCCGTTCATTACATTACAATGGCGATTCAATGGAAACTTGTCGAAATTTTGGCAACCATTTTGATGATTTGACGACTATTTTAGCGAGTCTGGACCCTATGGAGTTTTCTAGAAATTAGTGGAGAAATCTCCTAACTTCACGATCTAGGAAGCAAGTGGATCGTTCTCGAAGGATCCACGAGGGTTATAAATAACGAATCCTTCTGAGATTTATTTTGCTAATATTGCTGCTGAATCCTGAATTTCAAGGATTAATTTTTGAGAATAAATTCTCCTCGCTCTTAAAAAACTGTCTTGCTAATTGCGGCTGATTTGCATAAAATCCTGGAATTCTGATGAATGTGTAACAGTTTTGTGTCAAAAAGGGGACAGTGTAACACCTGCATGTTATTCTAATGCATTGATTTATTATTGATCGGGCGTTTTGATACATCTGAGAAAATAGTGAACGAATACGAAAAAATTCACTCTCTCTATATATCTAAAGCAATTGGTCTAAAAACTTTAATTTTTCGAAGTTGCACAAAAATTGCAGCATAAACTAATTACATACTAGCGGTTACCTGCCCGCTTCGTTGGATATTTCATAAAGTTTCATGAATGCATACTGTTTACCTGTTCGAATGCATTGACAAACATTCTTATGACTCTTGCTTTTTAATTTAAAAATAAGACTTGAATTTTTAAAATTTAAATAGAATTATCTTTTAAACTCTCGTAACCCACTCCCCCAAGGTGGATTTCTGCAAAAGATTTTTTAATGAATCTCTACTCAACAAAATAAGCATGCATGCCGAATTTAAAGTCTAAACCTAATGGTTGAAAAATGGAAATTTTTGTACAGGTAAAGCCCCGCAATGCCTGAAGTCACGGATCAATTTCTCTAAGACCCGTTCTTAGCGGATTTCTTTTCTTCCGACGAAACATGCTTACCAAATTTCAAGTTTGTGAATCTAACAGTTCTAATACAGGATTTTTTTATCTGTAAGATCCCTTCTTATGCCTTTGCAATTTCTCTTAAGGGTTGATTTTCGCAAAACGTTTTTGAAAACTCTTTTTCTGCTCCATATAAAGTAAGTGCTAACCAAATTTCAAGTTTGTAGGTCTAAGAGTTTCAAAATGTATTTAATTATCCATAACGCTCCTTAATCGCCCAGAACTCCCCTTGTATACGATTTTAGAAAAGCCCACTCTTAGAGGATCTCCACTCCATGAAATGAACATACCTACCAAACTTCAAGTCTGTAGGACTATTTGTTCAAAAACGGAAATATTTATCTATAACGCACCTTAAGATCCGTAACGCCTCTTAGGAGTCAATTTTTGCAAACCCCTTTTGTAGCGAATCTCTAATCCTTGAAAGGACCGTGTATACCAAATTTCAAGTTTGCTGATCTAATAGTTCTAAAACAGGATTATTTATCTTTACACCCTTTAGGTCTTCGTAACGCTTCTTGGGCCTATTTTGCAATATCCGTTCTCAGTGGACTTTAACTGAATGGAAGAAAAATATCTACTAAATTTCAAATTTGTAGGTTTAACATTTCATAAACGACAATGTATAACGCCTTTTATGCCCCAGCAACGCTCCTTAAGCGTCAATGTTTGCAAAACCCTTTTTGTCTACTCCAGAAAAGAAACCTGCTTTTTAGATTTCAAGTTTGTAGGTCTAATAGTTCAAAAACGGGTACATTTATCTATAGCGCCACATACTCCCCCGCAACTCCCCGGGTAAATTCTTGTAAAATCAATTTTCTTTTGTAGCGGAACTATAGTCCATAAAAAAAAACGTGCCAACTAAATTTCAAGATTGTAGGTCTAATAGTTGAAAAACTTGAATATTTATCTATAACGTCCTTTATGCCCCCGCAACGCCCCTTAGGGGTCAATTTAGTGCAAAACAATGAATGTAGCTTGCAACTACTTTATGGAAAAAACGAGTCTTTCGAATTTCAAGTCTTCGTATAATAGTACAAAAACGGGTATATTTATCTATAACGCGCTTTAAGGGTCAATTTTCGTGAAACCCATATTGTAGCAGAGCATGATAGGATTATGTCTACCAAATTTCACGTTTATAGATATAATTGTTTATAAACGGGAGTATTTATCTATAACGCCCGTTAAGCCTCCGAAACGCCCCTTGAATTAGATATTCACAAAATCCGTTCTTAGCGGATCTCTACTTCATAACAGGAGCATGCATTCTAAATTTCAAGTATGTAGGTCTAAAAGGTCCGGAGATATCGTGATGAGTAAGTGAGTGAGAGTGTGAGTCGCTTTTCTCTTTTATACATAGTATATGTACTATACATATACTCTGCATATGTATAGTTTTAAGCAGTGCTCTGGGGTTTCAGCCACGTAATTCCCGTTCTCGTAGGAATACAGGGATAAAATATACCCTATATTACTCACTGATAATGTAGCTTTCCATTGGTGAAAGAATTTTTAAATTCGGTTTAGTGTTTAAGCGTGAAAGCGTAACATACAAACTCACATTCGTATTTATAATATTATTAGGATTTTTAGATGTAACACGCACGTCACATACATGCTTACACACACGTATATATATATATGATCCGCTTAAATATAAAAAGGAAAATGTACAGCTATCAAATCAAAATATAAATTAACAGCAGGAGTAAACCAATGAAAAAATAATGGGCTCTTTTGTTATATTTTTTATTAGATAGAACTTAATTGATTTTGATATTCAATGTATTTAAAAGGGACACAACATTCCTCAATAATTTGAAAGGTTTTTATATCCAATGTCATTTTTCATGATTTTGGATAACACAATGTTAAAATACAATAAATCATGATACTTTTTGTCATGATTTCTTATAGAAACTGGACATATAAGTGTATTCTAACTTACTCACTTTAAAGCATAAAAGGCAAGATTGTACTAAGGCACAATTTAACTCAATTTGGAATTTATGAATTTTAAACCTCCTAAAACATCTAAAATTGCTTTTATTTATTTTTTAAAATTTCCAAGAAATGGATATAATAACTAAATCAACGATCAAAATATTGAAGATTTATATTCAATGAATAATTTATCTGAAAACATGTTGTAGCATTACATTCTTATGTTACCGATGGAAATAACAAAATGAAAGAAGAACGCTGGTATGATTTTTGTCTGTATTAAATTCTTACTCTCAAGAGTTTATAAATCAGAAAGTTTATAAGAAAAAAAGCATTTTTTTCTGATATTACAAATCTTTGAAAGGAATAAGTTATACACTTCAAACATTCACATGCACGGTTTCAATGTTTTCTCTAAATAAAGACATTTCTACTTCAATTAAAGAAATGGTTGCTAAATCATGAAACTTGAAATAAATCACTTAATGCAGAAACTGCATTCATTTAAACTGTTTCTGTGAAAGAGGCGAAGAGTACTTTCATAAAAATCACACTCATTCTGCAAATAAGGTTTGTCATATTGATTTTGATGTTAAGAAGTACATTTAATACAATTTAGACTATTTTAATGACAAATACTCATTCAAAGGTGTAGTTTCTGTTTCCACATGTTAAATTATTTAACAGCCAGGGCATTTTTCATCTTAGAATCCCTTTTCGTTTTCGCTGTAAGGATCCCAATGTAATTTTAAGCGAATCACGCATTTCTCGTTAAATCTCTTTCGATGATTTTATCAATTGAATGGAATAACATTTGTTGAATACATTGAATATTTAATCATGTAAATTTAACATTTTTTTATATATTTCATTTGCTGTTAATACGAAACTTGCATTTATTGACCGTAAAGGAAATTTTTAGTTTTAGTACTTTATCAGACCAAAGGCATAAATGTTATACGTGCAGTTAAATTATAAGAGGTTTTATTATAGATTAAAACAAAGGAAAGATGACTTAATCATTACAATGAATTAGACACCTTTCTTTTTTTGAATATTAAACAATTGAATGTTGAAAAATATTTTTAATGTTCTCATTAGAAGCAAAATACTTTTTTTTCTAATTATGCTCTTTATTTCATCATTTTTTACTAATTAATTTTTTGTTTAGTTCTAATAGGGGGTTAGTAAAATTTATTAGAACTTAAATTGGTGGTTCTTAAAATATTGAAATTTACCGGTTTCACACACACACAATATATGTGAAAATACATATATTTCTAATCTACTAATTTAAGATAATGAAACACGAAAATTAAATTTTACAATAAAATCAATTGCAATCTGGTGTAAAAAGCACGATAGTATTTCATAATGTCCATTTGAAAAAAAAATATTTATATTTATATTTCAAATAAAAATCAAATATTCTCTTATTATTATCGAAATATAAGTTATCTAGAGAAGTTTTAGCAGACTTTACAAACTGAACTCACATAATATAAAAATTAAGAAAAGTAGCCATCGTCTCTAAAATGTATTTCCTCTTTTCTTATGGTTAATTATTCTCATTTAAAATGAAATATATCTTCAGCTCCGTTACTTAGCTTTTAAAAAAACTAAAGGAGTATTTTTTCTCATAGCCATTAATTACGACAATATCCTTTTTCACAAGGAAATAAATTTTAAATTTAGAAATCGAACTCCAACAAATTACCATCATTTACATCAGAAAAATTTCTCATTAATTATAGCATTTAAAAATAAAATGATTGTTCATCTCAATATTTATTAGAATATTTTTATATTGCCAAAGTTTTATTTTTATTGACATTGGGCTCAATTGGAGTTTTAAAAATGTATTATTAAGTTACATTAGAGTTATGTTAAATTGTTATATCTTGTGCTTGTTTTTGTTTAAGGAAATATATTTGTAAATTAATTATAAATGAAAGAAAATAACTTAACAATTAGAGTTGTGGAAAGTACTTTCCAATTACTGAGCACAAGTAATTATTTTTAATTAAAATGGAATTTAATGACTTTTTGTGTTGAAAGTTTGAGTAATTGAATTAAAAAAGAAACATTTACTAACTTTAATTAAATAATTATACTCTTTTTTGTAAAAAAAAAAAAAGATGCTGAGAGAGAGAGAGAGAGAGAGAAATTAAGAAGTATATTTATTAGATATAATGTATTAAATATTCACAATTTCGATCACAAATTCGATTATACTCACTAAGTTATTGATTTTTTATTTCTGTACTAGGGAAAAACACTTTTCTGGTATCTTAATTAAATTTTAAGTACTAAGTTGATATTTTATGAATTTTATTTATATTTTGAATTAAAAGAATACTGAACTCAATACTTTTAATGAACATTTATTGTATTAAAAACAGAAAATTAAATTACCTTCTTGTTTCTTCCATTTTTTTCTCAGTATTTGTATTTTACTAGGATTAATATATTAAATTTATAAAACAGGAGGAGGTAAATATAACACAAGTGCAAGGCCCTTATTTCTTCTCGATTTATCTTTCAACATCTTATAATAATTTGGATGATCTATAAAATAATTCTTATACCTTTATTACTACATAACATTTTGACAGAAAAAAATACACTAAACTAGTTTGTTGCTTGATGCATGTCTTGGGGCCTTTTTTTGTATACATTAGCATCGAATAGGACAAAAAATATTACTGGTGAAGTACACAGTATTTCTTAATTTCGAAAGGATGATGAAGAACTCCTAGTTGATATCTCTGCTTCACTGCACTTGAAGCTTTCTAAGGCCATCTCACAACAATATCTTAATTTAAAATCTTAAATTTATATTTAATTTAATATCTTAATTTTTATATGGAAAGGTAATTTCAATATCATCAACATTATTTTGCCTCAATAGCACGACACATTAATAGAAATCGGTCATCCATTCTAACTAACTTATTTATTTATTACATTTTGTATTTCTTTAAAGCAGCGGTTGTCAAACTTTTGATCACCACGCCTTCCCCCCCCCCCTTTATGTATCAACGTGACATTGTTGACCCCCAAGATTTTGAACATCCCTTGTAACGGGTCTGTACGCGAACATCTTATTAATCCTCTTGGGGAAATCTATTTCTTTTAAATATATTTCTATTGGAAACTTTCTCCCGAAGAAGACACGGTTTATCTAAATAAAGGATGATAATTAAGCATTAACTTTTAGGTACGCGGCGTTAGTAGTTAATGGTTAGAAGAAAGTAGTCGAGAGTTACTCGACGATTAATTGTTGAATATTTAAAGATTGTTAATTGGCGATATAGTGAATAAGTTTAATTAGATTAATAACTGCTAGAGATCGAGTAGCTGAGTACGAAATTACGGTAATTTTCACCGAAGCGTTTTAAGAGTAAGTTAATTGAATTATAAATTAAATATTAAGTATCCTTTCTACCGTGCTTTTCTTCCTATACTTAATAGAAGTGTGCATTTCATACCCTGGGTTGTTAAAATTAAGAGAAAGAATAATAAATTAGAATTGTTCTGATTATCGCTGATATTTATTCTAACCATTAAACACAGATAAACATGACAATACGTTTATCACACCCTCCCTGATTTAATATTCTTGATCAAAATAAATTTCTATTAGAGTTTTTTCATTGAGGACTATTTAGTATTCTAGTCTAATATGGCACATCTTTCAATTTTTTCACGGCGCCTGTTCAGAGTCAGAATCAAACATGAGTGTTGAATTGTATCCTTTTTGCTAAGAATGGGAGCTAATCTCTATGTCGCCAAAAACTTGAAGAGTGAAATATCTTCTTAAATACCTACTTGATCAACTCAATGTCAATCTAATTATAGACATCAAGTAAATGTCTAAAAATCATATTGCAGCTTTATAAAAGAATGTTTTTAATTAAATCTCTAATGTAGATTTTTTTCATATGTTTAATTAGAAAGAAGATGGTTTATAATTGTTACAAATCTGGCCTTAGTTTTCAATATCTTATTATTCTTTATAAAATTCATTTGCAGGACTCAGTTTAGCATTTGAAAACATTCATATATCCATTTTGCACCTGGAAAGTTATTAACTTTGCTAATTAATTAGTTTACAAAATTGAATATCATAATTTTTCATTTACAAACATCAGAAGTATTATTACAGCCTGTTAAACTAATCATGTTATTTATTTCTTAAACATAAATATTAATTGTATACTTAATTTAATGAATAACATTAATTTTCATTACCTAGTCTCAAAATAATAGTGTGAAAATTACTCGAAACATTTTAAAAACTTGATATGCGATTAAAGGAACTGAATTTACTTGGAGAGTAAGGATTTGTTGAATCTGTGAAATGTTTTTTTTTAAAGTATCGTAACTGAGACGTAGCATTTTAAGAAATTTAACGAAATTGTACTTATAGACAAACCATATTGGTATCAATACTATAGGGCTCAAATTACTTTCACATAAAGCATAAATGTACCATCAAGCTGTAGTTTTTTTAGCATTATTTTGAACAACATACTTTAAAAAAAATGCATGTGACATCCTTCCTTTAATCTTATACCTCTTAAGGCAAAAAGATATAATCCTTGATTCGAAGAACTAGTTTGTGGCAATACTCCAAGAACCTTTGAACTTAGAAAAAGGAAGATAGTACAGAATAAATATACCCCGAAAAAGATAAGAAAACATATTACGTTTTATAAACCTTATTTTGCTTTCCCTTTTACGACATAACACATCTTTCTTCTTATATTTTTATATATAGGATACTTTTTAAAAAAGTAATGGGAAATATGGCTTTACCAGAGAAAAAGGAAACTTCTTATGGAGTGTTAAGAAATATGAGAGCAAAGACATTTAGTATTTAAAGGAAGATATTTAAGTTAAAACATTATCTCAAAAACTTTATTTTATATAGAACTTTAATGCATTCGAATGAAAATGAAACAAACTTAAGGAAATAATTTAATTGCAATAATAAATAAAGCTTCTTTTAGTTTATTACAAGGTAGTTAAATAAAATTTGGCAGAAGAAAAACTAGTATTGAAAACATTTATTTCTCTATACTATGAAACATTTTATAAATTAGACTATGGTGGATCTGAAGAATTTCAAATAATTTTATTTATTGACAGATAACGTTTATGTGTTAATAACAGAACAATTAGAGTTTTATTGTGTTTTACAACACAACGTCTTATTTTTAATTATAATTAAAAGTTTCTCGAAATGTTTGTCATTGGTATTGATAAGACTATTAATGGTTACACTAGAAAATGAGGTAGAAACATTTTTATAGCTAAAACTAAATACAATATTATTAATTATACTCATATTCAATATTGCAATATTCCATGAAGTCTGTCTTTCAAATCTATATTTTTTGCGAGCATTTTCTAGCCTTTATATTTTCTATGTAAGCCAGGTATTATTCTTATGAGTGTCTTGGCCATATTATATACTGTTTTGTTATGAGAATCATAGACTTACCACTGTATCTTTTAAACGCTTTAACAGATAAAAGATCATTTCTTGAATTTCTTATTGGATTATGGACCTATTCTATACAATGCAAACAAGGACTACACCAACAAGATTTTTTTCTTAATGGGCTGCGTATTGGTAACTTAGCCTTTGCAGTAATGGCAACTCCCCAAATGTGAGAACCATGTGATGGTAGCATCATCCAGATGACACTCTTTACCAAATTTGGACACTAGTATTAGTTTCTTAGTTCAGCTAACGCCGGATGCCGGATTGCAGAACAATGGTCTTTAGTCCTATCGTAAATGAATCACAGTGATAATATAAATTCAGTAAATATGAATTATATATAGATATACACACATACATACAATAGTGTAATTCATTTTTTTGGTTCTTATATAACGAAGAGAGTATATTTTTCTTTGATACTGTTATATATAAGGTGATTTATATTATTAAGAGAAAATTTAAATATAAAAAAGATGTTATTAATATTACTTCTAATTATACTTTCTTTCCTAAAATGTATTTCAGCCTAGTAATATAAACAAATGCAGGGAGAAAGTTAATGCTTTAAATCTATCCCTACGTATGACTTTTCTTCATACCTATCAACTATCGAACACACTTGTAAATTATTGGTGAACGACTGGTTTCACACATCACCCACTAGCATACCAGATCAACTTACGTAATGTGTGGATGCAACATGGTATGCCATGCTCAATAAGACATCCAAAACCTCTTTCATACGATGGAGTGCATCAGCGGATTTGCCAGCCATGGTGGCGAAACTCAGTACTTATTTTATCATCTTCACCTTACAGAAGATCGTATTTTCATTAATTTCACATTTTTCTTTAATTTCTCTAAGGAATTTTGTTTTGATATTTTTTCTCCTTCTCCTTCAGTCCGAATCAATTTTTCCACCTGTTGCTCAGTTGATTTTGTCGACGTTTGCTTCAATCTTCATCAACAATTTTGGAACGGCCTTGCGAAAATTTTCTTCTAATTGTACACTGCTTCACGTGATAAATACTTCTTTTGATAAACAGGTAACATTTCTTTACGAATATTTTTTGATTCACGTCCCTTCACCCACAAATATTGGACCACAATACGCTGTTATTCTATTGTACAATTATTCAGCACCATTGCCATTTTTGAAACTGCATTTAGTGTACGTGTGAATGCTACCTTCTCAATATGAATCGAATATCATAAAGATGTATGCTGCAGTCATCTATCACCATTCTTTGGAGATATCTGTTACTACTTTAAATCCTGCCATATACATTTGTGATTTACTTAATGATTAACCCTCGTATATTGCACAGTTTAGATTCGCAGATATAATAAGGTCCAAAGTTAAAGCAATTCATTATTCTTTATAAAAGCTATAATAATGAGTAGCAAAATTATGTAATATGTGTAAGTAATTTCATTAATACCCATCATGCATTATTAAAAATGTGGCAATAGAATGTAAGCAGCGCTTTTAGTAACGTATATGGGATACTGTCTTGATTACAATTTAGAAAAGTTCTATATTGAATTTGTTCTATGACAGATTACTAATTTTTTCAAAAAGGTGTCTTTATTTTATATGACAAACCCATTTTTATTTTTATCTTTAAATGTTCAAATATTCTTACTTTTTTAGCTCAGGTGTCGTCTTCGTCACTTGACTGAGGTTCAAAATTACAAGATCCTTTCCCAAAAGCCCTTGTATTTTTCTTTATAACGCCATGTTAATAAACACTGATTCTATTTTTTATATTTGTAACCTCTACTGAAAAGCTACATTATAAATGTATGAGGATTCGAAGATATTAATTTTAGTATTGAACTACGTAGAAGGTTTCACGTTTCTTTTAAATATATATAATTTATTTTAAAATTGACTCAAATATATACAGAGATAAGTTAAAAATTTTTATTGTACTTATTTAAGTGTAGTTTTGTGAGTAACAAGTCAAACGGAATTCTTAATAAATTTAGCACTGGTGTATATTTTGAGAAATATGAATGTACATTTTTTTAAAATTACTTTTCAGTGTTTTGTTAGTGTTAGAAAAGTATATGGTGATTAGGGATGGCAATACCGGTATACCAGGGCACCAAATACCGGTATTTTGAGCCATTTACTCAATTTTGTAGGGTTCAAAATATTTTTCAGATTCATTATATATATACTCATAAACAATAAGCCATAATAATGAATAACTAATCACACAGAAGAATAAAAAAGAAGAAAAATAACTAACCAATTCAAATTTGATCAAGTTAATAATACCACATTCAGGAGAATTCGGTACAGTTATTGAAGATGATGCCACCAATGTCGATAGTGAAAAAAAACTGTCGTTTGAATAAAAATTAGAATTAGCGATACCTAAAAAAATTCAACAAACCAAAATATAATACCAGTTATATCCAAAATCATCCGACAAGAAAACGATTTATTTGAAGATGAAGGATTTAGAGGCAAATACTCGGATATTAACAGTTTCTTGTGATTTAAATAAATAAGATGTTCCTTTACTTTTTTGTGATAATTTATATACTGTTACTCAGCCTGTCTGACTCAGCCTTTGATCCTTTATTGGGTCGATAAAATGAGCACCAAGCTTGCTAGGAAACTAAACACTGGGGGTTTCGTGTCAGACTGACCACCTGACCGGAACATCTTCTCATGCACCTCAGGGCCCAAGATCGCAAAAACTGAGTTGGGCACAGTAGGCCTGGCTCTCATGAGCTGTTACGCCTCTGAGTAAAGTTATATACTGTTATAATTTATAAGTTTCAAATAATTTTTCATGATAGATACTCTCTTTAATAAAACTGGCAAATAAGACAAAAAAACTACCGTGTTTTCTTTCTTTTTCTAAATTTTCTACTACCGGTATTAAGATCTAAAAAATACCGAATACCGGTATTGAACTTTTCGTCCGATATTGTAATCCCTTATGGTGATGTGTGACATCAGCAAATTAACAGCGGGATATATAAGTCTAAAAATTCTTAACAAGCCTACTAATTGCATTGATTTAAAGAAATGAAATTAAAATTTAATACATGTTTTTGATCCACAGAATTCTGAGATGAATAGAAATGATGATTTTGCAAAAATAGATGAATACAAATGATATATCTAGAATAGGAAAAATTATGTATGACCTCATTAACTAATCTGTCGGTTACCATAGAAACCAAGAAACAAGAAAAGGAATTTCATCTAATATTAGAACTTAGAGCAAAAACAATTCAATGTAGTTCATAAATAATAAATGAAGCATAATACAGATTGTCTGGGAAAACTGTCTTTGTAAAATGCAACTTATTTCAAAAGATATGATTATGTTATGTAATATACTTCTATTCAAATGAACTAAATTTATTTTATTTCTATGCATGTGAAATTCTGTTTTAACTTAAAATGAAAACTCGAATATTAAAACTACAGTAATTTAGACCTTTGATATTTTAAATCAAACCATTTCTATCAATCGTTTAAGTACTGCATTTCAAATGATTTCACGAAACCAGTTAGTATATTTCTGATAAAGTTTTACATAATTACATTTATAAACTTATATTCGTCTAGCATAAACAATTAAATAGAATGGCTTTTTTTTGTTAAAGCCTCAATTCATCGACCCTTGACGATGATTATTCACGCCAGAATAATTGTGGTGTTTTAACAGATAATTTTTAAAAGTGTTTTGTTTAACAGATGTGTGAACCCTTTTGAAGTGAGTGGCTGGCGCTGTAATCAGCTCTGCACCAATCTATCAATTGGTAATTTATAGATTATTAAGAGGACACAGTTTGATTCAATTGACAAAAATCAGTTAAAAAATCAAATCTAATTTTTGAACTTAAATTATTTTTCATATACTTTTCTATAACCTCACAGAATTTGAAAACTCTAAACTTAAAGGACGCAGGATTATGATAGTTTTTACGTTCGTTTTTATTCACATCCCTATGAAAAATCAAAACTTTAAGCTTACTTATATCAGAAAGATAAAATAATTCGTTTGTCTTCATTTAAAATGCTAAGGCTTTTTTTCTATTGTGCCTAATGCTTTGAATTTTTTTACCTATTGCTAATGGTGCATGTAACAAAAGTTGGTATGCATTTTGAATCAAAGCAAAACTTATTTTTTTAGAAATAATTAAACTCAGAATTTGTACATTTTTTAAGTAAATTTCAATAAGCATTCATGAAAAGAAACATTGTACAAATACCAATCATGTTATCGCAAAACCTATACCAACTTATATTATACATAGTTTGGCGTACTTGTAAATCAAATTTCATGTGTGTACGTAAATTTTGTATGAATAGTAGCAATTTAAAGTCAGTTCACAAATTCTTTTTACTTAAAAAATTAAATGACTTGCATTTTATGAAGTTTTGAGCACAAAATCTGTTTTATATAATATACACACATAGGAAACAACCCCAAAAATTTTGAAAATCCTTAAATTAAATTTTTTTTGCTTAAATCGTAACATGTCCCTTTAAAGTGTTTTTTTTTGTTGACTTAAATTGAGTTATTATTTGATATGAATTTATTGACTAACGAATATTTACCAAACAAACTTGCAAACTACCGAAAAATCCCTAAATTTTTTTTCTGTGAATTTCTGTTGATAGATTAGTCTTTGTTTTGGATATATTATGGCTTACAAAATTGTTCTAAATGTTTCAAAGCCAAGTAGAATTTTCAATTAATTTAATCCATTATATATTATATACCATACCTGGAAGTATTTAAATAACACTTACGAATTGAGAAGGAACAAAAAATATTTTCAAAAAGGAAACTTTGAGAAGGACGTTGCGTGATCTAGGGAGCTTTAACAGTCTGTGAAACTCTTCCCTCTGGCATTTGTCTCGTATAAAATGAATAGTTGAGTATGTAAAATGTGCTGAAACAGATATTTCTGCCTTATTTATGAAGAATTCTCTGAAATTGCCATACGTTTCCCCAAGACATTCTTACGATTCACTGCAGCTGCAACAGTAAATATTGGTTAGCTAGGTTGATTTGGCTAAGTAGTTTCTAACCTATTTTTCATACCACAACCCCATGAAAAATGTTTGGGAACTTTTAGTTCGCCAGATATCTACGAATAGCTTTTAAGTATCCCTCTATTGCTGAATTGAAGAATGTTATTGGACATGTGTGGACAATATATTTCGATAAAGCTATTCTTAAAAGTCTTTCAAAAGGTATGAAAAATAAGATTTTTAACAACATTTGTAAAAATAGTCGTTCAATACGTTGTTAAATTCAATAGACCTGTATTTATGTGCAAGACAGCGCAACACTTATTTTCATTTTTGTAATATGTCAATAAATATTGCTTTATTGTTGAAACTTTTATTTTTACTTCAATAGAATCGATAAAACATCAAACATCAACAATAGACCTGTATTTATGTGCAAGACAGCGCAACACTTATTTTCATTTTTGTAATATGTCAATAAATATTGCTTTATTGTTGAAACTTTTATTTTTACTTCAATAGAATCGATAACAACACTCAGCACATTCAACAAAAAGATTCCTGATCAATTCATTAGTAAATTTATAAGTATGTGAAACAGTGTATAAATAAAGATATTATTTTGAGAAAAAAATGGCATAGAGTTGGAGTATTTGTCATTGAACCGGAAATATTTAAAGCCATTTGTGGGCCATTCAGCAAATGAATTCTCAACTCAGTTACGGATTAAGAGCAATATTGGAAGAAAGAATTCACTTAACAAAGAATTGTCATTTCAAACGCTGTCTAAAGTAAAAATGTAACTGTATTGTATTGTACCTAGATAATATTTGACATGAAGTGTAAATGAGCGTTCAAACCACAGATTCAACAACATAAGGTCAGTATTTCTGGTAGTAAAAATATAAACTGAAATGCTTTTCAGCTCAGCTTAAAAGAAATCTCTGTTAAGTTACCTCAGCAGACCATCTTATAGAAGTGATTGAATTACATACACAATATTCATTTTTTTCCTGAACACAGATAGCGTCAAAATTTACATAAACATTCTCAAACAATTCAGACACTGAAACATGGAATTTGGATGATTGATGAAACAGTCTTTATTAAAGATCATGTGAAAGAGAGAGAGAGAGAAAACTAGAACTAGAGTAGATATTGACTGACATCATTGACTGTGTAGAAAACTATGGTCTTTACCAATAATTCTCATGGGAAATCTTTGTAATTTAATTTAAATCTATAAAAAATCTTACAATAAGTTTTCACTTCTACCCACAGATGTTCACCTAAATAAAACAAATGCAGCTAAATTATTACGATAATGTATTCTTATTTGATTTGATCTCTCTTTCCAGGATGGAAGTCAATGCAGGATGGCCGCTGAGTAGAGATAAGGTCCATTTTTATTTGAAAAGAGTGGTCGTTAATCTAATGTCTGAACGACACTCCAGCTGAATAAAAATTTATTTTTGAACTATTTCTATATTCAATGTTAGGAAATTTTTATCAACTGTACCATTAATAGGAGAAGTAGCGTTCATCGTTCTCAACACACAGGCCGATTTTGCTGGTATACAGATTCAGGAAATATAAAGTCTAGGTCAGATGATCCTTATACAAGATAACAGTGGCGTAACGTACACCCCCGCAACTCGCGCATCGCGGGGTGTCCAGGATTCTAGCGGGGTCCAAAGCGTGACTGATGACAAATACGTAACCTTTGTAAGATCCGACTTGAAGACCCAATCCTGACTTTGCACTGGGACCCTAATATTCTTCGCAACGCCACTGTAAGATGGAATATCTTCACACATTGGACAATCGATCCTGGCATAGAAGAATGATTTTTGTGATATGTTACTTTCGACTGTTCATAATATTGTGTAGAAACCTGAAATTCTAATCCATGAGAATAGAGTTCACATGGAAGAGGGTAAATATTCTCGGTGATTGTGACGTGAATGCTTTGAATCAAGTGTAACGTTTCTTTTACTATCTCTGTAATACATTTTTATTTGTTCCTTGTAACTATTTATGTTACAAAAGAAGCCATATTTTCTCCTATTGACAAGTTTGTAACTGCAAGTGTTTATAGGAGATTTCTTCTTTTCGTATTCTGCAGCGTTTTAGATTTACCACGTAAGTAATCAATTTTTTGCTATTTTTTTTAAAACACTTATTTTTATTGCATATATAACTAAGCTAAATACTTGATAAAATGAAAAAAATGAAAAGAACCTAATTTTAATTTTCAGTTTTAAAGTTCTCCCGCTATTTTTTATTTTATTATTTTAAGACACAAAATCCCCCAAAATTTTTGCTTTTTATAACAGCACTCTGCATACTATGAAGAATGTTTCATATATCTTAAAATGGTTTCAATATTGTTTAAAAAACTTTCTTGTTCCTACTTCTTTTTCAAATGTTTGGGGACTATCTGTGTGTGCCTAAATATATATAAATACACTGCTGGCCACCGTAAATGGAACACCCTGAAGGAAGCACGTAAATAACATGAAATTTACAACATGCGTTAGCGGAGGTGAGATATGCAAATGATTGGAATTTATATTTCAGCGCAGACACACATCACGCACGCCTGTGGTGCCACCTCAAAGGACTGTTTAAGGCTTGGAGATTTTGACGATTTCAAGTTCGGCAATTGTGTTTTTCTTGTGTTTTTTTCAAAAAACGATCAGTTATGTCTCGTAGAAAACAGCGATCAGCTTTTGATCAAGTATCCGAGTTCGACAGAGGAAGGATAGTGGCCTACCGAGATTGTGAATTATCTTTCAGGGAAATCGGTAGTCGTGTTGGACGAAACCAAACAACTGTAATGCGGATATATGACCGTTGGATGCAGGAGGGTACGACGGACCGACGTTGTCGATCGCATCCACCTCAGTGCACTACTTCACGTGAGGACAGGCAAATTATGCGCATGGCAGTGACGGATCGCTCAGTCACATCACGAACCATATCGCAGCACATTGAGTCTGTAACGCATCACTCAGTGTCTGCGCATTCCATTCGACACCGTTTACAGCAGAGTGGTCTGTCCGCAAGACGTCCATTGCTTGGTCTACCCTTGACGCAGAACCACGGACGTCTCCGCCGCCAATGGTGCGATGAAAGAATGATGTGGGCGGCAGAAGGGAATGGAGTTGTCTTTACTGATGAGTCACGCATCTGTCTGCAACACCACGATGGTCGGATTCGAGTCTGGAGACACCGTGGAGAGAGGATGCTTAACAGCTGCGTTATGCACTACTACAGTGGTCCTGCACCGGGTATTATGATATAGGGCGGTATTGGATATCATTCTCGCAATCCTCTAGTACGCATTGCCGGTACTTTAAACAGCCAGTGCTACATCTCCGAGGTGTTGGAGCCAGTTGTCCTTCCTTACCTTCAGGGCTTGGACACAGCCATATTTCAACAGGATAATGCACGACCACGCGTGGCACGCATTGTCCAAAGATTCTTCGTCATTCATCAGGTTGAATTGCTTCCCTGGCCGACTCGCTCTCCGGATCTTTCACTGATAGAAAAAATGTGGTCCATGGTTGCTCAACCCAGATTACACCCCAGTTGCCACACCAGATCAACTTTGGCAACGTGTGGAAGCTTCTTGGTCTGCTGTACCCCAAGAACACATCCAAAGTCTCTTTGAATCAATGCCGAGGCGTGTGGCAGTGGTGATCTTCAACAATGGCGGCTACTCTGGCTACTGTTTCTGGCAGGAAACACACTTCACAGAAGTCTATAAATTTAATCATTTGATACTTGGTCAACATGTTATCTATAAAATAAATTTTGTTGTGCTGTCTCTTGTTTTTCTTGGTGTTGCATTTACGGTGGCCAACAGTGTATATATATATATATATATATATACAATTTAAAACCGGTGTAATACAAAGTCTTACGATGTGTAATCAGGAAAAAATATACCAGCTTTTTTTAATTGTCTTTTCATTTGCATTTCTTCTCGAGAAATAAAATGTACATTGTATTTCAGATCCTTGTTCCTCACCTAAAATTTTCAAGGATCTTAATTCACACCTTCAAAGAAAAATTCATACCTTTATGGAACTTAATTCATACCTTCAAAGAAAAATTTTTACCTTCAGCACAAAAAAAAAAAACTCTGATAAGAAGCGTTTTATTACCATGGACAATCTGCATCTTTTAAAAACACTAGCAATAACATTATAAGAATTAAAAATACGTGCAAATGAAAGATATCAGGGCCAATACAACATACGGGCAAGCGGGTTGCTGTCAACTTTCGGTAGCCTTTACGGGCAAACCACTTAATGAGTTAAGTAGCAGTATATAATGTATTGCAAATATTATCAATGACCTTTTAGAGTACAAAATATTGTCTCATTTGTAATAAGCACAAACTTAAAGTATTATAATGTACAAAAAGTGTTTCACCAAGATCTATCTCGTAAATTTCCTATTATTGACAATTGAGATAAAAATCACTAGTTGAGGCTTGTTTGCTGAAGGATGTGTTGTGTGTTTAGCATTATATTTGATTTTGTGAGGTTTACTTTTGTTTTTATTGTTCCATTTACTAGATTTTACGCTGTTTTATATATATTTATTGATTGATTCTATTACTTCCCCAAGTCCATTTACAATGGCTGCCTGTGCAAATAAATCAAGTCAGGAATTAACTGCAAACCCTCTAATTTTAATACACGCATCTCTTATCAGATAAGTCGAGAGGAAAGTTTAAAGGAGAAATTGGATAAGTTGTTATGTCAGGAGCAGCATTTCTGTTTCCCTCCCTTTTATCTTAACTGATGCAAATTTAAATAAAGTTTCCCCGAGTCTTGCTTTAGATTTAGTAATTAGTTCTTGAATCTATTTAATCTGCGATTTGCCTGTATTCTCTCACTTTTATTTAGTGATTATTTGTCTTGCAGGTACAACTTGACTTTTGTTATACCACCAAATTAAGAGTTTTGTAAATAAGTTTGTTTGGACAATCTTGGTTCCTGGTCTTTTGATCTTATTTGGAAATTAAATTAGATCTCAAGCTCTAATGTAGTCAAGGTATCCGACTACCCTTAAAAATTGGGAATTTTGCCAAATATTGGCAATTTTTTTTATCGTTTAATTTTATAGACGATCGTATTAGCTTTATAAAAATACCAAGTTTATTATTTTCCGTTCATTAGAACCAAACTACAAAAGTTTTATTAAAAGCAGATGACATTATTTTAAACAAGATGTCATACATTAAAAAGCGTTTTGCTCGAAATGTGTTTTTTCGAAAATGCTCAAATGGGGACAGCGATTGCTAAAAAAGTTTTGAAAATAATTAACTGAATTTTTTTGTGTATGTTCTGTATAATAGTAGAAGCATTTTAACCTTCAGATTTATTAATCACTGTTTTTACAAAATTTACAGTCTTTGTGTTAATATAACCACTGTTTTTTAAGCAATTTCATATAATAACTAAAATTAAATGCATATCTCTTATCCTGAAGGTCATTTAAAAATGAATAACATAGCAACACGTCATAATTGAAAATTTGTTCAAAAATGTTTGGTACAAAATGGGTTCCAATTATGTTATTTTTTGTAAATTTTCATCAATTTTTTCCCCATTTTGTAATAATAATTCCTTTTTTTTTCTTCTTAATTAGCATATTTTTCTTAAAATGTAATAAACAAATCCAAAAAATTTTAAAAAAAATCTCTATACTACATTTTTTTTAATGTTGTCGCAAGTAGTCGGATACCTTAGTTCATGAAATAACCAAAATCTATGCATTTAAAGCATTATTTCTTCTCAAAATTATTCATAGTCTTTAGTATTCGAAGAATTAAAGTTTTTCATTTTGTCATCTTGAATGTTTTCATTTAAAATAACCAATGCAGTAAACAACAAGCACTTTGTGTTAGCATATTGCTGCTTTGTAGAATTTTCTTGAACTATTTTTACTCGTGTGATTTATTTATATTTATTGATGAAATAAATGGTAAATTCCGATGTCACTAAAAACGTGCCATGTGTTGAGGGTTATAAATAAAGAGCTCAAAATCCTCAACAAGACGGGAGAAGGAAATTTAGAGAATGGAATACAAAACCCATGAGTCTTTTTCATTACTTGACCGTGGCTCAAAATTAAGAGTTTCATTCATTTTAATAAGTGTACAATTACTGTTTAATGTGCCCAATTCGGGATCTCATTCTTACGAGGGTGAGTCGGAAAACAAGTTCCCCCTGTCGACTGTTGTCAGAATTGTGTAAAGAAGTTGAAAAGTAGAATGATACATTAAAGATAAAACATAAGTTTATTTTTGTACATAAGTATTATGTGCAATGAGGCATTTGTCATACCAGTTGATAAGGTTCAAAAAGCCCTCCAGGAAAACTCAGGGCTTTGCTTACGGAAGAAGAGTTTAACGGCTTGTTTGACTTCAGCATTACTTCCAAAGTGCCTTCCGGCGAGATTCTTCTTCAAAGTCGGAAACAGAGGAAAGTCACTTGGTGCGATATAAGGACTGTATGGCGGATAGTGTAGGCGCTCCCAACCAAGAGTTTCAATATGGTTATTCGTTGCCATCGCTGAGTCCTCCAACGACAAAACTCCAGATCTGGGAAGCCATGGCCGCTTTTTCCCGAATCGTCTTTTTCAATTTCGACAGGGTGTCACAGTACTGTGTGGCATATACCCAATGTACTAACGAATGCTATATCAGTGTCTTGTGTGTTCACCTGCTGTGTCGTCTTTCTTCCATAGTCGTTAAACGTGTTTCTTCCGTATGCAAAGCCCTGAGGGTTTCCTGGAGGGCCTTTTGAAGCTTATTAAGCGGTTTGACAAATGTCTCAATGTACTTGGTACTTGAGAGGAAAAATAAAGTTATGCTTTATCTTTAATGTCTCATTCTATATTTTGAATTTTATACACAACTCTAAACCACAGTCGACGGGGAAACTTATTTTCCGACTCATCCTTTTACAAGAAACTATAATATAGTTGATGTTCATATAAACAAAAATTAAGAAATTCTTACTAAGATATACAAAGATTATCCTAAATCGGAGATAAATCGGTTCCAATCGCAGACAGTTGAAAACATGTGTAAATCTCTGTAATAATCCCCTTATGTCTGTAATAATCCCCTTCTCGATAAGTTATCGATTTTTTTACAATAAATTCTGTAATTGAGAGATGCATAATAAGTATGCCTGCGTATTTCTTTTTATATTAACTAATTACATTCACTTAATTAAAAATCTATACTAACTGTCGTGGTTAGTTAATTTAAGCACTCCTAAATAGCATGTATCTCATATTCTACATAAACATTTAGTATTATAATACGAGAATTTTAATATCAGGATTTACTATTTATGGTATCTTCCTGTGTTTAGAGACAAGTTTTCAAAAATGCCCATGCTATTAGTAAGTTTATGTTATTTTGTTGGTGTTATGTCCTTAAATTAATGGAAAACTCCAATCAAAAAATTATTTGAAAATTTAAATTTATTAAATTGTGATATTTGAGGTAAAATTTGATGAAAATTATACCGAATTTCAAAACATTCTACATGGAGAATTCAAAGCTATATATTTAAATTATTTTTTGAACAACATACTTAACACAGTTATAAAAGCAATGAACTCTCTCTCTCTCTAATATCTAAAATATATTCAAATTTACAAAAAAGTTATGGCTCATTGCACAATTTATGATAGAAATTTTTATAAAATGCATCGTATTCATAACAATAAACTGTTAAAAATAAAAGAATGAAAATTATTAATGTTATAGATAACTCCTTAGTCAATTGCCTTTATGATCTTGTAAATAACATGTATACAAAATATGAAAGAAATACATTATAAACTTTTAAGATATCAGGTTTTAAGTAACATAACTTTGACAAAAAAAAGTACAATCTTCATAAAAGTTTTGATTCTTATTTTACTAAAATAACACTTAATATCTGATATTTAAAATTCTCCACTTTTCTCTTCTCTTTCTTTAGACTTTTCTCTCTTTTTTATCTTATATAATTTTTGAATTTCAGTCAAACATTGATTTTGAAACGTTGGCAGATATCTTAAACATTCAGGATTAAAATATTGTCCGAAACAACCATCGACACTTAATATTAAGAAAGATAAATTTCATGAGAGGTTTCTATGTTATAATAATAGTATCTCGCTCATGGAATTCTTATGTTTTATTTTTAAAATGTTAGTATTTTAATATAGAATAATAATAAATCTTATAGAGAGATTGCTTCTTCTAATTCTCTTCTAAAATTATTCGTAAAACCATTTACATTTTATTTAAAAATAACTGTTATTAAAAAAATAATCATACATTTAGTGTAACTGTATACCTTTTGATTTGGTTTAAGTATTAACTTTTTCTTAAGCATTGTTTTTTATTAACAAAGAACGAGAAATTCATAAAACAATCTATTCTCTTACTTCAATTTCTTTTAAAAAAAATATTTTACAGAATTCTATTTCTTTAATCCAAAAAATGAAACGAAAATGAAATTCAGAGAGTAAACAGAAGAAAAAAAATAAGATAAGGAAGTTGAAAACTTGGTATTTCAAATATATTCAGAAGTTTAGAGATATCCGCCGGAAACGGAAAGTATCAGAAAAATTTTATACAGCATCAAAAAGTTTTTCAATGATAGATCCCGTGATACCGCAATACGGTTGATAAAATCCCAGACCATACTTATGAAAATAAATCATTATTTTCAATTAAAACATTTTTATTTACTTCGTAAAATTTGTGTAGTGAGTTGATCCCTGAATATTACTTTGTATCACTTTCATTCAGTATGATCTGATATGGCTTATTAGTAGAAATCAAATAATAAACATTTATTGCAGCGTTTCTCAAACTGTGGGGTGTGCCCTTCTAGGGGGCGTGATAACTCTACGAGGAGAATGCGAGACTATTAAAAAGTGAAAACAAAAGATTATTTTAAAAAATTATTAGTTTACTATAAGTAAACAAACAAAATACCTTCTGGTATTAAAAAAAATGAAATACGCATTTACACTGATATAATACACTAATAAATGTATCAGTACTGCACAATGTACTTTATAATTAATTTAACAAAAAAAAACAAGTTTAATAATTATTAGTGACCCCCATGGGCTTGTCAAGTATAAGATTATATACAAAAATTATCTTGATAATTTGTACGGTTTATTATTAATCCCATCACTATCGATTAAAAGTCGCGATTCGCTCCTTAGTGCCACCGTTTTCCATCTAGGCGTGAGTATGGGATGTATATTGGAGGGGGAGAAAAGGAACAAATATACAATTCCTCTGAAATAAGGAAATCCCTCGCAAACACTGTGTCAATGTATTTTTATTGCATTCCAAAACCTTCTGAATAATTTATGGATAGCAGTGCATAGAAAAAAATCATGCTTCGGAAAGACGTATATATATGCCCGGGACAATTGTCGCTTTGACTGAACGAAACGCTTGTATATGGCACTTAAAAGGTTAAAATCGTATGGTATTTTTAACGTCAAAGTGCACTATTATTGAATTCAATACATTGTTATTGTATGAAGGGGCGTGATGAAAAAATTATGATTGTATATTAGGTCGCAAATATTTAAAGTTTGAGAAATACTGATTTATTGTTAAAACAGTTCACCTACTTAACTCATTAAGGCAGAAATAAAATAACCTATTTTAGTGAAAAAAAAATTACCGTTTAGAAAGGGTTAACTCAAAGATTTACTTTTAAAGTTTTTCAAAATTAGGCTGGTATTTTGTTAACGAAGCTATTTTTTTCTATAGTCCGTGTTAATTCCTATTGTGTTTATTGTTTTCTATAGGGATTATAAAGAATGGGAGACATAAGTAGTTAAAAAGGCAATGTTTTTTGCAATTACATTAGCAAAACTTTTCAACCAAAATTTAACTATAAATTTTTTGATATCAGTATCATTGAAACTGCAACTATGTACCATTGACATGAATTAACTCTATACATGAATAATAATAAATACTACAATAAAAGTGATTACTTTGTAATATCTGACATTTTTGAAAATATTTTAATTATTAATCGTATTCAACAGACAAAACATTTTTTTTTATATTTTTGAAAAATTATTTTGAATGTATTGTAAATATTTAGTTTTTAATTAAAATCAATTCCATCATTAAAAAGTTAGGGATTATTAAGATTTTCTTCAATTAGCTACTTTCGAGTGCTGTCGGGTAACTTAGGATATCCTTGACATACCTGAATTTGTATGAGAGACCCTCTTAGTAAAGAATCAAAAAAAAATGTTTCGTAATTATAATATCTGCCATAAGCCATTAACACACATTTTTTGTTCAGCTAAATATTCCGATTGAACCTGAAATTGTAAACTTTCTGACGCAAAAACCTTATAAAAATCTTAGTTTGAACGAATTAGTTTACTCATAGCTTTAAAAGCAGTTATTTCTATGCAACTTCTGAAATACAGTAGATTATGTTGAAATTACATTATTAAATAACATATTTGAGTAAGATATTGTCTATTATCATAGCAGTGTATAATATAACATTAAAAAAATATGGAATACATTGCACATTCAGGAAAAAAATATATTTTTAAAACCTTTGCAATACATTTAATGTTTTTGAAATTCAAATGTGAAACAAATTAATTCGGAAAATGTTTTCTTCATTTTCAGAATGCAATAGCTTATCATAACTAACAAAGGAATTTCTAAAAATGTATCCAAAATAAATTCATAATTTCAGATAGATTTGCTTAGTTAATGTACTTCAAGAGGTTGCTGAATGGTTTGTTGGTTATGGACCGTTCTATTTAGGATCAAATTTCAGGTGATAGAAGCTACACTTGAGCTAATTCCTTATTTTTTCGATCACCAAACCAGTAGGTTGAGGATTTTAAACGTAGATTCGATTTACCATGCTCTCATGTTATTCAGTTCAACGATCTTTGATTGCAATTTTGAAATCATGATTCGATTCGTGCTCAAACGACCATGCAGTTTACAATCTCAAACGTCAGGCTATTTGATGCAAGATAGCGATTAACTACCACTAGATTTAATCGATATCTTCATCGCGTATCCTGATTTTATGATTTCTTGGTAGATTATCCTGGATTGAGAAACACTTTGATCTTGAATGTTATTCCTGCTCAAACCTCTCTAGACTGAGAAACTAAAAAGTAATTATGATTTATTTCATTAAATAAACAAAATACCAATCAGAAGCTTGAGTTGTTCTATTTTAATAATATATATCTCATACGGTATGTGAGAGATTTTAAATAGGAATCATAAAAATTGCTTCGCACTATATTATGGCATGTAGTTTTAAGAAACATCGTTGAAATCACAGTTGTATTGTAATTCTTTTACAATTAATATTTATCTGATTGTATTTGCTTTTCATTACTTTTTATTTAATATATTAATTGATTTCATTTAATTTTACTGCTTACATTTTTCTTAAAATGAGCAGCGTGGAAAAAACTTTACGTGACTTCGAAAAAAATTATTTTTCGCTTCCTTTTTTTTTTGGTGGTTTTATTATATATGTTTTATTATATATATATAATTTTAAGGTGTATATATTATTATATTAAGTTAAATATGCATTAATGGTTTATTTCATTAATTTTAGAATACCACACCTTTACAAATTATATAACATTGAGAGAAATATGATTTGAATTCATTGGAATTTTTTTCAAGGTTCATTAATGCTCTTCTATATTCACGTTACATTAAACATTTTAAAATAAATATATTAATAAATATAATTTAAAACAGTTTAAAATAATTAGCAAGGTTGCCTTAAAATTTCACACAATTTAGTTTTAAATTGCAGGAATTTTAGTTAGTTCTAAAGGAAGTCTAAACTAATTTTTTTTGAATAAATAAGCAGAATATTTTCGTAATTTTTTTTTATACAGGTTAATCATTTTTGGCATTATCATTATCTACAGTTATGAAGTCATAATTAAAATATCGGGGAGCTTAGCAGTTACTCAGTAAGATTTCTTAAAAATATCCTCAGAAATGTAAAATTTCTCGACATATAAGAGCGTAAAAACAGTATGATATTTGTATCGGTTATACATGTAGTAGATTTAAAATTCTCCAGAACTTTTAAAAATGTAAAATAAACACGTAGTACTTACGTATAATTGTACACACGTAAAATCAAGATTATGTTGATTTGAAATCTTCAACTAATTGTAGCCAATAAAACCCTACATCTCTCTTTTTCAGTCACCGTCACGTAAATAGCAAAAAAATGTCAATACAATTTGAAAAGATTAATGAAGAGGAAAGATTTGTATGAATTATGTTGTTCTCTTTTTATTCAATTTTATTCATATGGCATAAAGAAACTTTTGAGCAATACTTAAAATAGTTTAAGTGCTTTAAAATGCTATTGTTGTACTGCTTTCATTAAAAACATTTGCCAGAATATTTTTTTTCTGGAAGGAATGAATAATAATGCACAGTTTTACAAGAAAAAGATAATATTGAATTAAACTTTAGAAATTTTTAAAAATTTAATGAAATTTTTAATATACAATTATATTTAAATATTCAATAGTTTAATAATTACAATCAATGGAAGAGTAATCATTGTAAGCAAAAACACGTTTTAGTTTAGTCCTTAAAAGATAATGAGCATTGCGCAAGAACTAAAAGCTCATATTAGAGAATCAATTAATTATCATGCAAGGGAACATAATTATCTTACAGCTATTTAAATTAACAAGAGGTTCTTTATTCACCTAAGAATAGTTATTGTCAAGTTCATTTTTAATTAAGATGACTGGCACTTTTTTTCATTCATGATTTAATTTTTTGTTTTACATTTAATTTGCTTTTTCTGCTGAAATATAATGAAGGAAACAAGAACTTCCCAAAAAAAAACAAAATTAGATTTTAATATTACTTATACTCCTATTATAGAGCCATACTTTGTAGTTGTTGGTAGTAATTACATTTTAATCCAGCCTATGAATAATCAAATTACTTTCAATGAAAGTTTATAGGGTATATTATTATTACATAATTATTAGGAATTTAGGCCAAAAACTAGAAAATAAACAATTAAAAAATATAGGAATATTCTTTGCTTTAATACGGTTAGATTTTTTGGAGTATTGTATTCACGGTATTATTTATGAGACTACAAATTGATTAATATTTCAAATTTAGTTCCTAATATTACAAGAAAATAATTTAACTCAATTGTTTTTCCATAATATGTAAAATTATCCGTTATTTTTTATCGGCGATGTTCTGTAATATGTAGCTTAGATAGCATGTAATTAAAAAATTTTACCAAATTTAATTTCCATACATAACATTCCTGAAATTAAAAAAAAATTGATTTTGTCTTATTATCTTCGCATTTTGAATCAAATTTCGTACATATTTTAAAGGTATCTCGAGATTCACAAGATAAAAGCTCTTTCTACACTCGATGGACTACAAACAAAATAAACAATACGCCATTTTTTTTTTAAAAAAATCCTATTATTTAAGAATATATATAAAATAACTTAAGTTTGCTGCATGATTTTTAAAAAAAAATTACACAAAATAAACAATATCAATCATTATAATCTCTTTTATCTGCTTACGATCTTAAATTTTGTGGTCGAAAAAGTATGAATCGCTCTAGATTGGAATTCAGTAAACATCGTCGTATAGTGGAATTATGGGATATATTGAAAGTTAAACGGACATCTTTTTCAAATCTTTTAAAGGACAACACTTGTAGCTGGAATATGACATTAATGCAATTATATATTAATTTTGAAATAGTGTAAATTAAAAAAAAAACCATTTTATCAGGGGTAGTATGCAATGCTCAAAACACGTCCATTAAAGAAATGTCATACTTTGAATAAATTTTAGAAACACGAATTTCTGGATAAGTGAGTGAAAATTTTCGCCACATTGTTCAGCTACTCGAGAGCGTTTGGCGACGGACTTCGCAATTTTGATCCAAGGTCAAGTGAAGAGGACGATACCTAAACTGGCATCCCTCACTTTTAACTACCATACCACACCAACGAGAGGATGTTTGAGCTCTGGACAGATTTAACTTACATCCTTCCCCTACACGGCTGGTCTTCAGTGGTACTAGACCCAAATCATGACACATCAGCCACGAGTCCGTTACCTTGACCACTAGGCTACCACCGCCACAGGATTTCTGGATAAAGTAACATCACACATAAATTTGTCAGTGTGGTCATGAAGAAGTAATATGCAGCTTCTGTTGATCTGGAGCTCCTTGTAGGTAGAAGTCTCTCTTGGCTCCATAGACACCCAAGCCGCTTCTGACATGGAGAACAGACGCTGGGTGCAGGTTTGGAATCAGAGTTTTCCTTCTCCTAGGGGTATCTCTCTTAGTCTGGCTCCTACCCAACGAAGACCTGTTCGGCTTGGGAGACACTACCAGTAGCAAAGTTACCGCCGACATAGCTCTCTGGGTTGCTAGAGCACACAAGCCCACCCACCACGACAAGGTAGAGATACTAGCAGGGGGCCTCTCAGACTGCATTCTCTAGATTGAAAAGTGGCCTCATAAAGAGTCTTTCCTTTTGTGGAGGCAGGAAGACTTTTGCTCTTTGCACCACGTGCAAGACTCAGCAAGCCTCTCCAGATCACATCTTGGACTGCTTAGGACTTTCGAGGGAGGATCTTTTTTCCTCTCCCCTCCTTGTATTGGATCTCTTAAGGGTCAATGGTCCTTTGGGTCTTGTCTGACTCCGTCAGACAGACTGAGGATTAGCCACAACAACAACAACACATAAATTTGTGATGGGCGAAATCTTTCCCGAAAAAAGAGTATAAACACCAAGTGTATGATTGCAAGCTGTGTTTTTTTGTTCATGCAGTATCAATAAAAAATTCTGAGAAGGTATAATTTAGCAAGTGTTAAAGCAATTTTGAGACATTAGTGTCCAATTTCGACGAAATCTTTGTAGAAAGTCAAAGTTATAGGAAATATGCAATTGGCGACAACACATGTCGCGTTGATTTTTAAAATAAAAGGTAAGGAGACAAATGCTGTCAAGATCAGGAAAGTGTACAGGCCTTTTTCTTGCGTTTGTCTTCCTGTTGGCATGGCACGAGTATGGTAGTTACGATTGGGATGTCAGCTCAGGCGTCATCCTTGTCACTCGACCATTCCCATTTGAACTCGTTCGTAAATGAATATTCACTGTATTAAATACCATTTTAATTATAAATTCACTTATGAACAAATTTTTTGTGGTTGCAAAGTTCACGTAATTCGAGTTATTGTAATTTTTCTCTCTCTTACATTCATTAGTGTATAATCTATTTATAACTTTTAAAAAGTATGAAAATTGTATTGTTAATTTTTTTTCAAGATGTCTGAACTTCTAATTTATTAATATATTCTTGAAACTCCCTCATTTTTCTTTAAGTATTCTTAAAACTTCGGAGAGACGGAAATGTTTAATTTTTCAAGACTTACAATTCTTTTCTGAAAGTTTGTGAAAAACCAAAGTTCGTTAGAAAAAAAAATTCTCGGAAAAGATAGAGATCATGTAACCGTCCCAAAAAACAATTCCTTCTGTTGGCAAAGTTCCAGAGAAATATTCGTATTTATTTCTTTTTCTGTGAAGAATAAATACTATGAATTTAAAACCAATGGATTGATTCTCAACGGCATGGTAAAAAGTCTTTGAAAGTTTAAAAGAAAATGTTTCTAATCGATTAAAAAACTTAAAAAGACATGTTATTCCATGTTTTCTTTGAAATGTTTGACAGGTTTAAAAAAAGGAACAACTTTTTCGATAGTTTATTTCATTAATTTTGTTATTTTCTGTTCATTACTTTCATAGACCCATATTCTTTTCTGAGATGGCAGAAGGCTAGAAACTTAGGGTAGTTAAATATAGATTGCTGTAGTTTCTGCCAATTTATACTTATATATTAATTATTTTTTTTATTTCTAATGATAGAATTTATATTTCCCTTAAATTTTCTTATTTGTAATGGCAGAATTTATATATTCATTAAATAACCCCTAACAATCTAATTTTAAGCCAAAATAAATTTAAACTTGTTTTGGCTTCCATTTAGCGATAAAAAAACAAGATATTTTAGTTTATTTCTGGGTGTGGAAAAAAAAGATTAATCACAACCCCCTAACACAGCGGTTCTTAAACTTTTTATCGCCGCGGCCCTCCTTTATGTAATATCGTGGACCCCTAGAATTTTGAATATCTCTCCCCTTAATATATTTAATCAAAATACAAGTTATAGTAGAGTTTCTTCAATGGGGACTATTTAGTAATCTAGTTTAGTATGGCATATCTTTTCATTTTCCCACAGGGCTTTTCAGAGTGTGTAAAATAAAGAAATCTCAACGTTACACGAAAGCCTCTGTGGACCCCAGGGGTCCTCGGACAACAGTTTAAGAACCGCTGCCCTAACATACGATGCGTGATATCTTGTTATTTATTTCCAGACACATTATTTTAAATGTGCAGAAAAATTGCTTTTAATTGTTTTTTTTAAATTGGATTTGCTTACAAACAATTTAGAAATCAGTCTAAATTAGAGAGATCGAGTTACATTTAATTAATATGCACCGAAGAGCCAAAATATCTACCACACATTCCCATATCTAACAGAGTCCGCCACTGGCTTAGCTAGCTCTGAGAAGGGCTTAGCTAGGCCTGTATCAAAATTCCTTCGGGGCCCTTTTTTAGATATAGGATCCCTGTTAGTGCAGTGCTTCTCAAACTTTCAATAATTGCGACCCAATATTCAACCCAAAATTTTCATCGCGCCCCCCTTCATACAATAGCAATGTATTGAAGTAAATAATACTATAATTTGTCGCTAAAGCTACAACACGATTTTAACCTCTTAGTTCCCCTTGAGTATATAAACGTTTCGAACAGACAAAGAGTCAATTGCCCGAACGTATATATACGTCTTTCTGTGCACTGCTATCTATGCATTTATTCCGAAAGCTTTGGAATGTAATAAAAGTGTCTTAACAGCGTTTGCGTTGGATTTACTTGTTTCAGAGGATTTACTTAGTTATTCCTTTTCTACCTCCCCCCGAATACACCACATACGATCGCCTACGTTTTAAACGGCGGCATTTGGGATAAAATCGCGTAATTTGTAATCGTCATTTAAAGGATTTATTGTGAACCATACCAATTATCAAGAAGAAGTGATAATTTTTGTATATAATTTTATATATGACATGCCCCTGGGGTCACTGGTAATTATTAAACTTGTTATTTTCTTAGTATTGTTAAATTAACTGTAAAATGCATTGAAATATACATTATGCAGTACTGATACGTTTATAAGTGTATTATATAAGTGTAAATGTGTATTTTATTTTTTATTATGTCAAAATGCATTTTGTTTGTTTATTTCCAGTAAATTAATAATTTTTTTTAAGAATAATCTTTTGTTTGCGACTTTTCAATATGCTCGCGCCTCCCTCGTAAAGTTATCACGGCGCACTGGGGGGGGGGCGCTCCCCACAGTTTGAGAAACGCTGCTGTTAGTGGAACTGTAGTTACACATGCTGGGGCTCCTGTAGCTTGGGGGTCCCGTATCATTGATACGGCTGTTACGGTGGTAGCTACGTCCCTGGAATCCGCTGAACTGCATGTTCCGAAACATTTTTACTTGAATCTGTACTGTATTGGGCTGTCAGCTGAGCCACTACCTGTCGCCAATTTTGCTTTACCAAACGAGACAATTTCCGACGTCCTTTGTCTTTGATGACGCATTGACGTCCAACAGCTAGGTGTCTTCTTCTGGTTTCACCGTTATTTATTCACTTTGCATAAATACTAAAAACAGCAGAACTCGATCAGCCTACCAGTCATGACGTTTCGGAGATGCTAGTTCGAAGTCTTTGGGCCATTACAATCTGTCCTGTTTCAAATTTACTTAGACCAGCCACATTTACCCTCATTCGCAAATGTAAATACAAGAATGATAGCTTTCTATCTCTCTTCAGCAGGAGTTAAATAGCATTCCCTCTTAATCACGAGGCTTCCACGTCATCGAGACGAGTTCATTGAAAAATATGAAGGTATTCATAATGTTTAGGCTCTACAGTGTAAGTCTAACATATTGAAAAATGGATACCAATTAAAACAATTCAATCATAAATAGTGAATTTATGTAATGATGCAATAGTTCTTATTCTACCCTTTAAGTTAAATACACTGGTTTCTCAAATGAAAGAACTAAACATGTTTTTTAAAATTGTTGCCAGTATTATAATGAAAAATAATTTTACGTCAACACGTTGAGGTATGGATTATTACATGCCTTTAAGCTGCTTACCAATTTTCATTATTTTACTTCAATTTTGGTACTGGAGTTTTAACCTCTAATGCTTTTACCGACGTTTTTTTAATTCTTAGATTTAAAATCGCGGAATTAAACTGGTTTTAGTAAAAGTTAGTTTCTCATAAGATGATTTATTGAAAGTCTTGAATTGGTATGGTCTTATATGAGATATTAAATTTCTTATGATTATGCGTGGGCATTAAAATTATTATGAAAATGACGGTTTCACTTTGAAACAAGAAAATTTATCATTCATGCAAGACACGCTAATTGCATCGATATCACGAAGATCCTTATTTAGCAATAAATATGCACAAATGCCCTGTGAAATTAAGTTAAAATGTGAAAATTGATCTTCTAGCATTTCTCCCCCCATCCCCCCATTAAACCTTATGTTGCGGCCCACGTGAAATAGTCAGCATATGTCTGCGGCCCGCGGGAAATAGATAAATATGTATGCGGCCCGGCAGCAGAAAAGATTGAATACCTCTATTCTAGAAGAAAGAGATCTATATTCACAAGCATATACCAACTAACTCATTCACACTATTCGTGTGTATGGTGGGGCTTGAATAATCTACATATAGTGTCTTCACTTAAACCTTTGAACGAAATTATAAAAACTCATTACTCCACATGTATACTCTACTCTACTGGGAGAGTGCAAAGAGGCAAAGAGTTATGTTGCGGCCTCCAAGACAGTTTGAAAACTAAATAGACAGAAAATTTTCTCCATATTTGAGTCAACACATATTTGTGCGCAAAGTGATTTTTTTTTGCATGAAGATTAAGATGGCTGCTCACATACCTTGCAGGTAATGATGAGAATTTCAACAAGAAATCTCAGTCTGATTTCAAAACAAATTGTAAATAGGTGTGATAGAGATACGATTATTCCATTAAAGCGATTTAAAATTAAATCTGCTTGCAGCTATGGATAAAATTACTATAAAAATAAATGAAATTAGGTATACATTTAGTACAAAAAAAATGAAATTGGTATGAAATTAGTACAATAAATAAATTGAATAAAACAAGCCACTGTTTTACTTAACTTACATTTATTGAATTATATATAATCAATAAAATTGTATTATAATTATAATACAATGTATATCTTTTCTGAAAGGCAAAATTAAATAATGAATGCGACCATTTTAAAAAAATTGACGACCTTCCGGTATCCTCTACTTCCACATTGACCATGAAGCAAAAATAGTTGCCCACACACTTCTGTCCTAACAGTATTCTCCTATTATTGATTTTTATGCCTTTTTGAAAAAGCGAAATGTCTAAATGGATTCTCGACTATATATGATCTAGTCTATGTATATCAGTGCTTCTCAAACTTTGAATACTTGCGACCCAATTTTCAATCATAATTTTCATCGCTCCCCATCCATACCATAACAATGTATTTATAGTAAAGCTACAATACAATTAAAGTTATAAACCGTTCAAGTTATCAAGATAAGTATTAAATTTTGCATATAATTTTGTATATGTCAAGCCCATGGGAGTCACTAGTAACTATTAATTAGTTCATATTTTAGCATTGATAAATTAATGATTAAATACATTGGACAGTCTGATGCATATATAAGTACATTATATCAGTCTAAATGTGTATTTTACGTTTATTATGTCAGAATATATTTTGTTTTTTGCTTCCTTCCAGTAAATTTGTAATTTTTTAATCTTTTATTTTCGACTTTTTGATATGCTTGTACCTCCCTAGTAAGGTTATCACGCCCCTCTAGGGGACACGCCCCACAGTTTGAGAAACGCTGATGTATGTACAAAAATTAAAGCTTCATTCGATTTATAAAGTTGCCTTATAATGAATTTTGATGAGAGACAACCTTTTATCTATATTTTCATTAAAACCAACATATTATTTCTCATGAGAATATTTTTAATATTTGTTTGTTTCTTTGTCATAAAATTTCCCAGTAGTTATTTTAGTCATAATACAAGTCGCAGAATTCGCCAAGGGTTAGATTGTTCGCCCACTAGAATGGAATGAGAGCTGAGTGAAGACCGTCTTGAGACCTCTTTCCAACAGTCCTGAAGCGTTTAAGAAACCAACTCATTTGCTTATGATTCTTCAGGCTGTCTAATCAGCTAAAGGTTCAACAGACAAAATGATTCATATGTAGCTCATCGTAATTTATTCCACTATTTTCATATAATTGAAATCAGAAAATTTATTCCCATGAATCGTATTTTTTAAGTTAAAACATGCATAATTTAGTAGTTTTGTATACATATAGTTCTATTAGCTCTTTCTCTATACAAATAGTTAAACGAAAAAAGCTCTGATTAAAATCTTGTGACTAAATATAGCAATTTAAATTTACTGAAATTGCTACTTTTTCAACATTTTTTTCATCAATTTGTGATAAAATCAAGATTTGTCAGAGTGATATTCATCATCGTTGTGAGTATTTTAAAACTAGCGTAACGAACTAAAATTAAATTCTAGAGTGCTAGATGGCAGCGAGTCTAACCTGAGGTACTGCGCTTGCGCGAGGACCACACAAATGAATTCAGCGATTGTCTCGAGAGAGAGAGGTCTGGGAGCTCCACCAGCGAGATTTGTCTGAAGTTTTTGTATCTACCGAAGGCAGATGAGTTGAATGCCATCCTGGACTATTTTTTTTCTTAAAGTCAATCATTTGAGAGATTTATTATTTACTTAAGGGAAGGACATCATATACTTTCAAAAAATCGATTTTTCAATTCTAGTTCTAAAAAATAGTGCATATTTTTCTGAACCTAAAAATGTATAATACTTATATGTTTGTTGATAAAATAGCCCTAAAATATGAAAAATAAAAATGTAAACAAATGACCACGCCCCTTTTGACCCTTAGTTTTTTCACTTTTTCTCTGTCAAAAGCATATTTTTTTGCATTTAGGTACATTTTAAAAAAAAAAACTCTTGCACTATAAGATTCCAGATTTTTTATACTTCTCTACAAGATGCCTATGCATATACTGAACCTAATTTTTTTGTCTATTAAAATAGTGCCTAAATTTTTAAAAACGGTTTTATGCATAAAAAAAGCAGAAAAATAAAAAATTTCCAAATTTCAAAGTTTTATAATTTTTTAAAAGAAACTGTACTAAATTTTCACTAAAAAATAGGTTCACTGTTTTTGTGTATTATTTTACATATGTGTAATAAATATTTTGCATAAAAAAAGATACTTTTTTTAAAAAATGGTACCTAAACAAAAGTATGTACTATGAGTTCTCGAAAATTATGTATTACTTAAATTTAGTAGGAAAAAAAAAAACTTTTGAACTAAAAAGTTATTTTTGTAGTTCTACAGAATATAATTAAATTATCTTTATTAAGAACGTAAAATATCTAAGCTCTATTGAAAATTTTAAAAGATATATGTCTCATAAACAAAGGGTCTTAATTTTGGCATTTTACACTTCCGAGCATGTCCTGGTTCCCTTAAAACTTTTCCCTAAGATATGTAAATATTTGTGTGTGAGAGTTGTCCTTTGTGTTTGTAAATAAACCACAAAGGCATCATTGTAGTTTTATCTTTGCAATTCCCACGACGCTACTCTAGACAAAGTAGACAACAACAAATTATCATTAACTAGGACTATGAGAAGTGTGAATATATAATTATACAAATTACTATATTATATTTAAGAGAATAATGACATTCATATATACGAGACCAAATAATCGCTTAACTATACACATTAAGCTTCCTACGAATCCTTGGTTAATTGGGAGACTAATCCTGAGACATTTAAAACACGCTTCGTATAGAACGAGACGATTAAGGCCTGTAATTAATCTTTTTCCTCAATTAGGAACTTTGGAATACTTAATACTTTTTTATTTTGACGTCAAAGAACATTATTCGCATTATCAACTTGCCAATGTGTCACTCAGGTTTATATATTCCTTAATTAAAAATCAAATTTATATATAGTCCATATATTAATTAAAACTTCAAAAATTTGTTGGATAACAGAATTTTCTAAACGAAAGAAAACGAGGACAAACCACTAGTGCAGGGGGCTGGGGAATATTTTCCTCTCCTTTAGTTCCATGCCTAAATTGTGGCGATGGAGATAGGTGGTGTCGCCATCTATCGTTAAGAAGTCCAACCTGTCTCCCAGGCTCTGGCAGCTTTCATTCCTTCCCTTCGGGAAGGACACAACAACAACATTTAAGTATAACACAATTACTCTTTCTTACACCATTGTCTAAAGCCTTAGGAAAAGCTTAGCGAACAACTCCGTTGTAGAAGAAGCTGTTTTTTCAAAGATGTTATACAAATATTAAAGAATATTGTGAAATCATTTTTATTAGGCATTGATGATAACAGATTGATTTGCGTATGTCAGCAAACTTTTCATAAGTGATTGTAGTACATTCCAAACAAAGATTGTTTAAAAAGATTTGCAAGCTCAGTGCTTGAAATGCTTTATATTGTTTTATTCAAATGTTTCTGCATTTTTTTTGCTTGAAGACTTTTTAAGTCCTTACTTGAAGTATGTGAATTGTTACATTTGCGCAATATGTAATATATTTACTATGCACAATTATCTTCAGCTTTAAGCATAAATGGTTGAGTTTTCAACAGAAAATTGTAAAACAAGATAAAAAAATGTATGAATTAAAGTTGAGGTGAAACATTTATATTTCTCTTTGAATTGTGTGAAGAGTATTAAGCTACATCACTACTCCTCTCTTTGAACAATATCTGATAGTATATATTAAAGAAAAAAGATTTATATGATTCACTTGGTAAATATTGTTCGATTATACAAACAATAAATTTCTCTACAATGACTTCCATTATTTTACTATATAATGAAACTATTACTTCTTACTGATTGAATCTTTCTAGATTAATAAGTTCTCAGTAATAACTTATTTTTCAAGATCTTAACTTATTTTTCAAGATAACTTATTTTTCCTGATTTTTACCCATTTTTTCTAAATATGTATATAATTGACTTCCCATAAACTAAACACAAACGCTTCGAAAATATTAATATCTTCTAACCGAGGAAATCTGGATTTTTCTATTACATTATTGTTGAATCATTTTCATTATATTTCCTCATGTTTCCTTTAATTCTTTTTATGGAACTTTGAAACAAGTTATTTTATTTAATATAAACCCCTTGAACGTTTTTATGAAATCATGGGATTTCAATGTGTGCACCTAGGATCGTACACATTGAATTATCCTCCTGGATTTCCTATTAAAAAAGGAATTTCCCCAATACATAGAGTTTGTTTTTGTTCTATAAAAAATTCAGAACTTATTTAGATTATGGACATCGAAATATTTTAATATTTCGTTGCATTTGATACATAATGTTCGATTTTAGTAAATAAGCTTATATTACCACAAATCCCTTTGCTTCATCTTTATTTCTGTTTGAAGCATTTCTTGAGTTTCATAATAAAATTTCGAAAACACATTTTATCTTTAAAAGCTTTTTATGACTCCTTTCATAGAATAATCAATAAAATAAAAAGACATTGTTTTTAAATGCATAAAATATTCTCGCAACTTGTTTGAATGTCTCTTCTCAAGTCAAAAACGATCAGGAAATATAAGAAATGTCTCTCCTATTCCCTTTCCTTTTTTTCTTTTAAGAAACAACTGACTGACAGATTCATTCCATCATCCAGCCTCAAAGTTTTTCTTTCTTAGTGTTTTTTCAACCTATTTCCTCCTCCATTAACCAGGCAGTTGTCAATCTCAAGACTTTTTGAATGCATTGAATGGGGAAATGGTAATTTATTTCTTCTTTCCCAAAAAGTGGTTAAGTACATCCATCAAAGTAAGACGCCTGCTACAAACAGATGGCACATGTTTTTCACATACGATTTTGAAAGAGAGGATGAACCTTTAAGCGATAAACAGATTAGTTGAGGGATGTTTATCTCTTTTTGGAGAGAATCCTGTGTTTTCGCATGTTAAGTCAGAGACAGCTGATGTTATTTCCCTTTTTATTGTTATTTCTTCAAAGTTGCGGCAATCGTTGTAGATGAATATTTCAATTTATTATAATTTGCTGTTACATTCTCTGTAGGTTTAAATATTTAAAAACGATAGTTTGGTGCTAAAAATCAGTTAATTTCGGGAACAGGGTGATGTGTTTATGAAATTGCTATGAAGAATTTTAGAACCAACTAGCAAAAAGAGTAATTTTATCTCGATTTAAAGTCATAATCATTCTAATTAAAGTTCGATTCATTCTAAAATTTAAAGGACATATAAACTTCTCCTAATGAAATTTTACAAGAAAACTAATTATGTCTTTTTTTTGTACATTATTGATAAATTCTAAAACTCAAAAAATATTACTGGAACTAGGGATTACAATGCCGGTATACCGAATCTCGGTATTTTGATTAATGTGTACAATTTTGTAATACCGGTATTCGCAGGTTTAAATACCGTCTTTTAAATGTCTCCACTATATGTTCTCGAGATTGCCAACATAGCAAAATAGTATATGTTTTTGTTTTTATGTCTCCTTAACGGGTGAAATTAATTAGACTGTAAATACAAAGTTGCATTATACAAGCAAGAGAAGTGATTAAATATGTGAATCATCCAAGGAGGCGGACCCAAAGTATCATATTACAGCTCAGAGCGATACCGAACACGCTCAGGATTCGTAGTCTAATATTAGTATCTGTGAAAACAAGGTTGTAGTTGTGAAGAAAGTGCGTTATTTTTTTAATTTTAAAATGCTGAGTTTGTTATTCACATTATAATTGCCCATCATACTTTAGGGTTACAAATAATTTTGAGATTTATTATATACAAATAATAACCCATAATGATGAGTAAGAATAACTTTAAAGAACATAAAAAATCCGTTGATAATATTTCGATTTCGTTTCATTATTGATATGACGAAAACCACAGACCCCAGACTGAATATTGATATTTACACTTTTTTTGTGATTGTAAGATGTTCCTTAATTTTTTTGTGATTCTTTATATGCTGTTATAATGTATTACATATTATTTTTTGTGATATTTACACTCTGTAATAAAACTTAAAAATAAAACAAAGAAACACATGTGTTTTCTTTCTTTCTTTAAATTTCTTCTACCGGAATTAAAACCGT
>BMAO01026868.1:0-12926 GCA_019973975.1 Trichonephila clavata | reverse complement strand
TAACTGCTGGTGAGCATATTGAAATCCAGCAATAAGGCATTGTAAAAAAAACTTTGATATTTTCTTTATCGAGCAAAAAAAAAAAAAAAAAAAGCCACAATTGAATATATTTTTATTTGTTTTTTGTAATTAATATTTGAAAGTATAATCATACTTTTCGAACACCTGGTACACACAACTGGAGTTAAATTTGTCGTTTGCAATTATTACAAACTTTCAATAGAATATTTTAAATTGTCATGTTTCCGACCAAAGTCAAAGATCAAGTTCAAAATCTCTGATGTAATGGAATGGGGTTTCCCTCTGCGGAACTCTTCTTTCTTTCAGAATGATTTTCTGAAGCAGGGAAAAATACCTCGCGTGATGTTCGTGAGAACAGGTTGTAATTTGACTCAGAAGCAGTTTGTACTTCTTTGTTACCAATTGCGTGCAAAGATCACTGGATGTTAATTGAATTCCAAGATGTAATATGACATTGAGACGAAAAGGTTAAAGACAGTTATTACTTTTTTATTTTTGTAACATTTTTTTGCTAGAATTCCTTAAACAGCACTGACATTAGCAAAAAACAAAAGAATTTCATTGAGTATATTTTGGAATAAATGCATACAATAGGAGAGTGAGTAGATATAAATTGAATTATAAAATATATAAAAAAACTAGCATACACAATTAGAGATAACATTTTAACTGTAAATGGGGAATCAAAAATGTATTCATTAAAATATATACACAGAGGTCACAAAACTTGATTCATTTTGCTACATATATTTTCTTTATACAATGTAATTAAACCTGCTGATAATTGATGCAAGTATGAAAGTTAAATTGGCGTATCCACTTAAAAAAAATATAGGGAGCAAAAATAATCAAACATTAGCATTGAGAAAGATTGTATTTTTTGTTGTAAATGTCCTATATATATATATATATAGAGAGAGAGAGAGGGAGTTACTTCCAAATTCTAATTTTAGATAAAATTACTTTTACTTTTTTTTAAAAATCATATGATCTTAGTATGCGTAAGGTAATGGTAGTAGGCTTACAATTCTTAATTTTTTATTTAAATTCTTTTTATACTTTGCTAAGTGTTACTATTTAGCCATTTATAAGCTTTGAATTTGCATTTGGATCCAGAATTTGGCAATAACTTGTTTAGCGCGGGCTTTGCATTTTTGAATGCAATTTTCAGGTAAATTACCATTTCTCGTAATGGATTTAGATTTTGTATTCCTTATTTTCAATAGTGTTTGCTCAGTATTTTTAACAGAAAGGGAGAAGGCTGGCTGGCTACAAAGCATGTTCAACCCCACTTTTATATAGATTATTTTATATATAAGCTGTAACCCTAAGTTAGCAATGTTTATAATACTGTAGCATCCATATTTTTATATTTAACTCTATTATTTTAATTTTTCGGATATCTCTTTTAAAATCAATTGTCTGGTTGACTTGTAATTTCAATTTTTTTCAGTTTGGATTAATGTTTATTCATCTCTCTCTTGTAGAGAAATTTTGACTATATATATATATTAAGATGTAACAGACAATTAGATACCCATTATTAGTATTTTCATAAAAATAGTAACGAAATAGGAGTTAAAATAAATTTGAGAGAAAGATTTTTAAAGAAATTTGTTATACATATACATTTAATTAATGCACGTTTCTTTTTAAATATCGAGAATATTTAAAAGCACATCCAATGTCTATTTGAAGATAGAAAAAGGATTTAAACACTCGTTTGTGTCTTGTTTTACCTGCATTCAATCTCATTGATGTGTTGTGAAGAATCTTCCCTTTGTAAACCTGAGGAATAGAATGCATTAAGCAACAGTTTGTATTGGCCGAAATCATATTCCTTAGATTTCGTAAACTGATGCAAATTCAAAAGGTTTCAGCTTTATACGTATTTTTTTCTGAAATTCATCTGCATTCATCTTTAGAATAAATTTTCAGCGTCTAGATTTTTGAGTCATTGACTTATTGGCGACATTTCACAAATATATACATAAAAGAAAGAACTTTCTTTTCAAAGAACAAAAAAAAATGAATGTAGTTTTTCGTACTAATTAATATATATAAAATACACATACGAATAATTTTTATATTTATTTCTCTACTTTTATTCAGATGGTGCCATCAACTAGATGGCTGGGTATTTGTTTTCAAATTCAGCAATTTTTTTAACTTTACTTATTACTTGTTCTAATCATTGTAGAAAATGTCCTTAAAATTTTACATAGTTTTTATACTTAAGTGCAATGTGTATAAGTTTTTGACCACACACACACAAACACACTGGTATCCGTTACCGAAATTGTGTAAATAGGTTACATTCACAAATATACATTCGTACGGAAAACTTAAGAAACCTTTTTGATTGTGTCATGATTGTGAAAAGAATCAACGATAAAAGGAATCACACTACCCTACAGAGGCTTAACCTCGCTCACTTTCATCACTTAAAAGTTGATGAAAGCATAGTAACCAAAATACATATGGAACAAAGCTGGAAAAGGCTTTACACAAAGGCGTTATAAAAAATAAAACATTGTCTGGCCTTGAGGGAGGAAGAATAAAAGTGGTACCGTCTATTCATATTCAATACCAAATTATAATGCAGTTTTTGGGATAAGAGTAGCTACACTATTACAGGACAATTTGTTAAAGCTACCTGTTGTTCATTAAAGAATACGATCTTGCTACCAGAAGTCTCCCAAAACATCTTACAGATGTTCGGTGTGATTTAAATCAGGGAAATCTGCTGACCTATCCAATCTGAAGATATCCACAAAAGCATAGAACCAATGTTAATGTGCACAGTCATTCACAAAGAAATAAATTCACGATCAATGCGTCTACGGAAAAGACGCACGTGCTGTTGTCGAGAAAGGTGGTGTGTTGCTGTCATCGAAATTATGAAACTCCATTCTTTTATCCTACATAATGCATCCCCACACGATGGTACGTCTTAAGGCATGGGGAACTCGTCTCGACTTAGCCTTAGTAACATCATAATTCGAATAATTTTGATAGTCAAATGTTATTTTTGGTTGTATTCCCCTTAAAAATTGGGAACTTTAGAAGATGGAACTGGCTACATGTGATGACCCTCGTCCATGTACAGGTATAGGCCTACTACTATCTAACCTCATTACTCATTCAGTCAAAAGGCGGCAGTCGTCACGACGGTTTGTGCAATTGTAAGTCAAGCACATTTATTTGTTTCGGGATATTGTCTGTACAAGTTGTGGCGGAATCTAAATAAGCCAGTAACAGCCTCCGGACAGGGGTGATCACTTTTGTCTAGCGGTAAGTTACGCGCTTACGAATCGGAAGGTACCGAGTTCAAACCACCGATATTGGTGACCTCGGCTGAAAAAGAAAAACGCAAAATCTTCTGATGTGTCATGGCGCCATCTACCTGCAAGAAGACCAAGCAAAGTCGTCAAAACTCACTTGGCGCCGCAAAGTCGCCGGACGCACTCGGCGCACCAAAGTCGCCAGACTCACTTGGCGCAGCAAAAGTCGCCGGACCCACTCGGCGCAGCAAAGTCGTCGATCCCACTCGGCGCAGCAAAGTCGTCAGACTCACTTGACGCAATAGTAGCAACTCCAACGCTCGCCATAACAAATATCTCGTTCGTTCGCCTATCCACCGACTCACTGGTGGGGGAGTACTGTGGCGGAATCTAAATAAGCCAGTAACAGCCTCCGGACAAGGGTGATCACTTTTGTCTAGCGGTAAGTTACGCGCTTACGAATCGGAAGGTACCGAGTTCAAACCGCCGATAAAGTATTTGACAACGTATATTATGTACTGTCTACTTTTAAGAGTCATAGTTTTAAGAGAGAGAGCTTACATATTTGCAGGGGCCCAGTGCCTACATATTTGCTGGAAACTGGTGCCTACATTTTTGCAGGAGCGTAGGGCCTCAAGAAATTTTAAGACGAATCCAAGAATTTTCTCACGTTAGTGGGATGAAACCGTGTCTCTCCTTCCCTTCTTCCGTATAATTGACGTTGACAATCGTTGCTCAAACTGAAACGACTCTCCTTAGTAAACAGAAAGCAACTTTATTGATGAAATGTCCAGAGTCTTTGTCTTCTTGAACTCAATGCCACCTATGGGCTGCTGTTACTGGTTTGCAGCATTAAGGAAGTCGGGAAAATATGCCACCTATATACTGACGTCTGGTAACAATTAACCCGCGGTCACTCGCGCCTGTTTTTCTATTACTCGCGGGGTGTAGAGAACACCCTAAACTTTTAACACGTTCATTTAAATATGAAAAAAAAATTAAGTAAAAAATGATGACATTTGTAAAATACAAGATTTTTTTTTGTATGATACAAATAAAAATATTAAATTTATTTTATACAAATTAGACTGACATTATTTCAAAATAAACGTGCAAAATTTTCATTTTAAAATACATAATTTTATATTTTTTGTAAACCATGAGTAAAACGTTTATACCAATAATAAACTTACTTCGTAATTAATGTTAAGGATAGTATAAATTTAAAAACAAATATTTTAATCATTTTCTAAACATGCAGAGCAGACTGTAAACATAACTCAATTGCTCGCGGGGAGTTCTCAGTGCTCCAGATAAATTTTTTGAAGGTCGTTACGTTCCAATCATCCGAGCGAGGATGATTGCATCATGCCTGAAGGTTCAATGATCTAAAATGAGAAGCAACTGAAAAAATCGTGGTTCTGCGTATTCTTTTTGAAATTCTAGGAGGCTTTTTTTGTTGCTGGGGTGTACACAGCACCCCGCGCGAGTGATCGCGGGTTAACTGTGAGCCTGTCGTTGGGCTGCAGTGCGCAACTGCTGAGGAATATTACCCGATATCTGGTTACGGTCTGTTTGTGCCTACAGAACTATATACCGGTCATCACGTGGTGTTTCTTAACTCAGCCGATTATCTCCAACCTTTCTTACAGCCGTGCTTGTTATTTGAAAGGCTAATTTTTAAGACTGCCTTTTTGTCAACTCCAAACTCTTGTGCAACACCCTTCAAGTATTCATCTATCAAGTGTAAAGGCAAACTGATGACTTCTTGTAGCCATTATTAATGTTCGATTTTATTCTAACTTGCAGGGGATGTCTGGAAATGGGTTCTTCTTCTTTTTCAGTGGTTTGGGAATTAAGAGTGCGCATTCCACATTTTAGGGCATCATGACCTCCCCTTATGTTATTTGTATATGCATCATTGTCTACTGAGCTATATTTTCCATATAATGATCGCAAAATGCCCTTCTCTATGATTTCATTTTGCATTTTAAAGTTGAATTTAATTAGTTGTTTTCGAGTTTGGTGCACAAAATATTTGTATTGAAGGAACGCTGCTGTGCGCTTTATATGGTCCCTTGCACTTGTAAATTTTTAATTAAACCCTTGTTGACAGGAAATGGTTATATTTCTCAGAGAGGGGAAATTTGAGAATAACAAGGGATCAAAGTTTCCTTAAAATTGCTCTGCATTATTGAGCAGGCACTCTTAACCAATTGAAACGTGAATGCACTACAGAAAAAATAGTTTCGTGGAGACATTTCGGTGTGACATATCTGAGTTTAAAAAGCGGTGCACAATGGAATCAAGGCAGAAATCAAAATTTCGAAATTCTCATGTAGACAGATTAAATAAAAATAAACCCCGGGCTCCCCACTGCTCCTCTCCTGTCTACGACAAGGTATGTTGATTTTTGTTTTAATCATAATGAAAGAAAAATTAACTGTAAATTTCAATAAGCTTTTAAATTTCTATGTGATTCGGAGTTTCTTTTTATTTAAATTAGAGCCATGAAAAACAATAACCATTTAAGCTCCATTTCAGTACGTATATACGCTAGTGTATTAAATATAGTCTAAGAGACCAATCGGATTTATATATAAATATAGTACATTATGTAAACCTTGTTTATTTCTAATAAAAAATATATAAATGAAAATATTCCCTAATACAATAAATCAAGAGAACTGGACTTCGATTTTTTGAATTCTAATTATACATACGTCTGACATTTTTAATTGGACCCATAAAGTAAAACATCTATGGTAATTATTTTTGAATATTTTACTATTATCTTCTTAATTCATAGAAAGTTCTTCAATTATTAATCTAAATAAAAAATTCTCTATATACGCATAATATATATTTTTAAATACAAATATTAATTTATAACTAATAAGGAGCACAAATTAATAAATGTAGAATTAAAATTAATTTATGAAACATAACTAAAAATACGTTATTGGAAGAATAAATTAGAGTCATTACAAAAATATGGCAATTATCAATGTTATTAGTTAATTACTTTCAAATGCTATGAATTGATGAAAAAATTCATTCCTACTAATAACTATTTTGCTTTCAGAGGCTTTTATTAGCATTGCATTTGTAAATTATTTCAAGGCGACAACAGAACAATAAAATTCCTTCGGGAATTAATTGCTTCAAAATATTTACATTTAGTTACTGTAATAGGCATTCGAGAAAATTGAGAAAGAAATCTTTTTTTCTCTTTTATCATTATATTTTCATGATTAAAAATCCTAGCTTTATTCTCATCTAGGCGAGTTTTTTAAGTAAATGAGTTAACACACACATTGTTATTCCAAAACCTTTCTTTTTTCGAAAAAATGTAAATATTTTATCACAGTTTGAAAGGAAAGAAAAATTTACTGCGCAACTTGATAAATGCTTTTAATATTAATCATCCAACCTTTTTCTCCCTTCGAAATAACGGAGAAAATAATCAAAACAGGGGGGAAAAAAAGAATTTTTAAAAAAGTCTACGCTTTTGAATATTTTGTTCAAGCTTGACGAAGAAGTATAATTCATACATTATTGATTGTTTTTTGAAGTATATATAATTTTAAACGTATATAAATTTTGGAAGCTCGAAATAAAAATAGGTGGATTTTTGTTAATTTAGCATTACCTCGATAAAATGTTGCACAACTATGTACCGTTTAATTAGGAATTATTGTATAAGGAAATTTACTTTATTTTATAAATCATTATAAATTTATTAAGTATTAAGGTTTAATCTCATTTTAAAGTAACCATTGTTGTTTTAGGTTTTTATGTGGGAAGAGTCACAAAAGAAGACAGAGAATTCAATTCTAGGTCAGTTTTTTGTAATTACAGTAAAATATGTTTAACGCGAAAACGTTTAACACAAAATATCGGTTAACACGAAATAATACAGCGGTCCAGACAAACTACTATGTATTTACATATATTTTTTCTCTTAACAAAAAACGAAAATCGCTTAACACGAAAAGATTCTCCTTCAGAGAATGAACAAAATACAGAAAAAACCAGCCTTATTAGAATGTTCTACTATATCGTCAGAAAGATTCATTGTAGTAGATTATAACAATGGGTACGCTGCTCCAATTATGATAGGCAAAGCCATTTTGGAGTTTATTCAAAGCTCAAAAAATAACATTGATGCAGATTCTGATGACCAAAAAGGAATGAATAATGCAACTCCTGTCCCCATGTCACCTGAAATGAGGGTCATTATGAAAAATATGTGCAGTTATTTAGACACACATTCCAATGGTTAAATGAATAGAAAAATGGACAACATCGAACAACTTGTTGACAATTTGATTCCAAACAAGTAATATAAAAATTTTTTTTAAGTAAATTCCTACTTTGAACGGATGAATAGAAAGTATTTTATTAATGATTGAACATTTTAAAAGGATATATATATATAGTAACATAAAATGAAAGAAATACATGGCATAATAAAATTGATAATACAAAATAATATCACTAACAAAGCCAGAAGATTCAAACCAGATTTAAAGAAACACACTTTAAAAATAATGGAAGAGTCTATTATAGAAGAATTAACTAAGCGTATGTATAACATGGAACAGAATTAGAACTTTAAAATGTAAGAAGCCAAAAGAGTCAATAGACTAAAATGAAGACCTGTTATGATTTCTAAAGCTGTTGCTGAATTAGGACCAGCAAAATTAGGGTTAAATATATTTTATGGATCCTACCTTCCCCCGTTCAGCCGAAATTTTATACATAACAGAAAAACATACCAATATTGAAAAGTTAGGCCTAAAACCAACCACGTGTAATTTGCAACCAAAAGAAAAATAAAATAAAAATAATAGAAAATATGAAAGGAAATGAATCCTAACAAAATAAAAATAAAAATAATTTTGAAAAGGAATAATGAAGCAAAAACTTACATGAAAAAATGCAAATAACCGGAGAGCGGAAAAAAAAGAACTGTACGTACGAGAACATTACGCTAAATGATCGTTAAAATGACGTGTTAGGTTGATAAAGCCAGATGCAAAAATTAGTGGCGCCACCTGGATAGTTTTTTTGTAATTAAACAAAGCAAACTAAAACAAAGTGAAAATAATAAAAAACAGAAAGAGAAAAAAAAAGAATAATGCTTAAACTTTGAAAAGGAGAATTAGAGAGATAATTTAGACATATATTTAAAAATGAAGTTACTTGGATAGTTGTATTCCAAGCAATTATTGCGGAATAGCTTAAAATTATTTTGCTTAACATCATTATCTGTGACTAAATCGTTATTTCTTTTTATAAAATTTAAGATGATATTTCTAAAAATAGATAGATGTATATATATATATATATATATATATATATATATATATATATATATATATCTTGTTAAAATTGCAATTCTTTTAAGTATTAATCATGTTAATTCATCTCTCTCTTGTAGAGGAATTTTGATTATGTATATATATATATATATATATATATATATATAGCAGTAAATAATTCAAAACAAGACTAATAAATCCCAAGCATCCTAAGATCAGACCGGAAGAACCAAGAACATGGAACCATGACAAACCAAAAAAAATGTATCTAGCGGGGAAAACTATTATGATTTCTCGAGCTGTCACTGGTTTAGGACAGTGAAACAGGATTAAACATTGTTTTTGAGATCTCAACCTTCTCCTGCAGCAGAAATTGTTTCTACATAATAGTTTCCAGTATAAACTAAGGCAAAAGCCTAAAACCCACGTGGGTGAATATAACAGCAATAGAATAGAAATTGCAATATTAAATTACCATAGGAATCCGGAAGAAATAGACAAATATAAATATGTATAAACAAAAATATTTGCAAGAGAGGTTAATAATGAATATAACCATAATTAACAATAATGTAAATGAGCAAAGAAACTCTAATCTTACCCGATGTATACAGATTCCACAATGTACTGACTCACTGCATCAAAAAAACACAGCAATACTAAGAATAAAGGCGCCATCTATGTATATTTTTAGTAACTAAACTTAATATAAGCATATATCAAGAATATTATATACTATAAAATAAATAGAAATGAATACTTAAAATAAAAATAATTAAATAGCTATAACTTTGATGACATATATTTATAAATAAAATTAGCTGGATAGTTATAGTCTAGGCAACTTTGAAAGAATTTTTTATAATTATTAATTCTCAATACTTCTTCAGATACTAAATCATTATTTCTTTTTATATAGTTTTAGAATGATATTTCTAAAAATTGAAATGTGAAGGGTACTATTCCAATATGGCATTTTTATAACATTAAAATCAAAAGAGTCTCTTTTATCAAAAATATTACTTTTTAGCATATTATTTTCAACTTTTAATTCTAGATCAAGGAAATTTGCTGACTCTATATTGCAATTGGTTTTTAATAGTTTCAGGTAGGTTGGATAATAATCAAATATAGGAGTAAAGTCAACTTTATTACTGAAAATAATTAGATCATCGATGTATCTAAAAAAGTAACTAAGAGTCTGTATCAATTTTTTCATTCTCGTAATAGTGTAAATAGATATTAGCCAGACTATTACTAGCTGGGCCACCCTGTGGCAGACCTTTAATTTGTTGATAATATGAGTCATTATGAAATATGTAATTTTCTTTCAAAACAAATTGTATAATAATATATATTTATCATAGTTTATCAATTTATTTAATGAATATTTAATATAAACATTTCTAAGTACTTTAATCATATCCTCTATATCAATAGAGTTGAATAAGTCTTCAAAATCAAAGCTATGCAAAGATTTAACACTTTTACCTTGCATATTACTCAACAATATCTTTACTATTCTTTACAATAATGGAGTTTGAGATATTGTCTAGAGTGTGTTGTATAACTTTTTGCAACACCTTGCCTGGTTGTGTAATATAGGTATTAAAACCATTAGTAATAGTTCTGAATTTAATTGGACACTTATGAAATTTTGGTGTAAGAAAAATATAAGGAAATTTGATATTCTTTGTATATAAATCTAGTTTTTTATAAAAAGCTGAAATACGGTTACTGATTTCTCTATTGCTGCTATTTAGATTTAATAAACGCATTATTGTTTTGAAACTGTTTGTTAAGTATAAGTTATAAAACCATTTGCAAATGATTGCATAGTTGCCCTGAACTTTATCTACATATACAATAATGAAATCTTTTGAAGATTTGAAATTTGTTGTTTTATATCTTTATAAGAAATATTTTTATCAGTTTTATAGTTAAGATTAAGTAACTCACTCAAAACTTTGCATTTAAACTCATTGAATGCTTCGAAAGGAAAGTTGTATTTAATTGCTATTTTTGTAATGAAGTTATTAATATCTTTAGAAATCTGTGCTTTAATAGCTTTATTATTATTAGAACGCATAATTCTAAAGCCAAGTACCCTTAGACCATTAATTCTCTGAGAGTTTTATCTTTAATAATATTTAAATTACCAGATATGACATGTTTATGATATTCATCAATGAAATCTTCATAATTATGACAATTACATACAATATTATTATGTTGCAAATTAATAGAATTGTAGTTAAAGATGGATCTACCAATTTTCTTATTATATTTAAATGCCTTTTTAATGTTAATGTTTTTTACTGGGAAAAATTGAATATACTTCTCAAACACTTTAGTAAAGTTTACATGATTATAGGATTTATTCATGAAAAGGATGTTACAGTATTCAGTTGTAGAATTTAAAACATTATCATGTATTGATATATTAAACTTACTGATTAAGAAATTACAAAAATCTTTCATAACATGCAAGGCTTGACATTCTATAAAGTTATCGTAACTAAGTATATAATTAAAAAGTTTGATTTCTTTTTTATTCAAACCAAACATGAAATTTTTTATTTGATTAATGTTATAAACAGTTTCAAAATTACTACAGAATTCATTAATTTTAGCTGTAATATCCTTGGAATCTCTACTTTTTCTTTTATTCCTTTTACCTCTTTTTGTTCTCTTGGCTATTTTATTAATATTATTATTATGACAATTATAAAAAAATTCTTTGTTATCTTTTTGCTGTATGCATTGCAAAACATTTTTGCCATTATATAATGTGTTCAGTCCATGAGGATATGTTGTATTATAGAAATGAATAAAATGGTTTTCCCACCATAATCTATCTTTTAAAAAGGGAACAATTCTGAGAATGGATATATCAATATTATCAAACCCATGCAGGTGAAAGTGTCTTATTTCAATATTATTGTTATTATATTTATTAGTGTAATGCTTAGTATGAGATCTGTGAAGATTAATTCGAATATTTAAGTGTGTAGAAGTCTGGACCAATATATTTATAATTACATTTTTTACAATTCAACATATAGACACAATTAAAAGACTTACAGAATATAAAGTTGGAGTTGGTATCCAACTGTCATAATTGATCATGGGGCATGTTTTACATCTTTTATCTTACATTTATTGTAGCGAAAATGAATATTCGGGGTATAATGACTATCAACATATAAGAATTATTTTTAGAGTTGGTGATATTAAAATATTTATTAACATACTCATGAGTAGTCAAACAAAATTCTTGTTCTCTTTAGCAACAATATTTTTTATAGCATAATCAGTATTAAGATAATTATAGTTGTTACGTAATTAGAATTCCAGAATGTTCTGGATTCTTATAGGATTTATTATTATATAGGGGGAGTCTTACACTCCGCGTGGTATGAATAATAATTCAAATCATACCTAGTGCCTTCTTTGTCCAATTCATTCTTAAACATATTAGAATGATGACTATAACAGTGATTCATATTGGTAGAACATGCAAAATATAAACCAGTGTAAACCTCAAAACAGTTCAAAAATAAGCGAACTGTCTACTCAATCGAAGTAAACAAAAAAATGGGAGAAGAGCTACGTACCTATCACAAAGGGATTAAAAAACAGGAAAAAATTTTTCAAAACAATTTCGAAAAACTACCTACAATCTATGGTCACTGTTTACGATATCACACATACCATAATAGTGTGACACCGAGCATAGATAGGCTAAAAAAGCTGATCTAATTGCCAGTCGCTAAAATAATGTTAGGCTTACTGTCATAAAAATTTTTTTTTTACTTGAACTAGAAAACTAGTGTATTAATAGAGCTATGGTCACTGTTTGACGATATCACACATACCATAATAGTGTGATACCGAGCATAGATAGGCTAAAAAAGCTGATCTAATTGCCAGTCGCTAAAATAATGTTAAGCTTACTGTCATAAAAATTTTTATACTTGAACTAGAAAACTAGTGTATTAATAGAGCTATGGTCACTGTTTGACGATATCACATACATACCATAATAGTGTGACCGAGCATAGATAGGCTAAAAAAGCTGATCTAATTGCCAGTCGCTAAAATAATGTTAAGCTTACTGTCATAAAAATTTTTTTATACTTGAACTAGAAAACTAGTGTATTAATAGAGCTATGGTCACTGTTTGACGATATCACACATACCATAATAGTGTGATACCGAGCATAGATAGGCTAAAAAAGCTGATCTAATTGCCAGTCGCTAAAATAATGTTAAGCTTACTGTCATAAAATTT